>JAUTBQ010114751.1:0-15647 GCA_032361185.1 Lepetodrilus ovalis | reverse complement strand
AACTTGGCCTAGATGATGTCACTGAACCTAGCCTATATGAAGTTACTGAACTTGGCCTAGATCAAATCACTGAACTTAGCCTAGATGATGTTACTTAACTTGGCCTAGATGATGTTACTGAACTTAGGCTAGATGAAGTCACTGAACTTAGCCTAGAAGATGCCTGTTAGGGTGATTATGGTTCTGTAAGAGTTGACACTTACTGATGAAGTCGGTCTCGTCTATAATCTCTGACTGCAGGATCTCCTCGATGACGTCCTCTAGAGTGACGACTCCCAGGATCTCGTACCACGGGTCCACGTCGCTGTCACTGTGCAGGATCTGCACGATCGCCATGTGTGAGTTGCCTGCAAATCAGAGATCACAATGTAAATAAACACCACCATTTTCAAATTTACATCCATTTATTCTGCAAAAGAATCGTTCAACTGTAAAAACATTTGCATGGAGCCGGTCGTGAATCATGCCACTGAGTGAACATAGCTCATTATGAATCCATCGACAAATGTAATCCAGTTGTAAGGATAAGCTCACAAGCTTGTCCTGAACAATTCAACCCCAACCCAAAATGCATGGCAGCATGGGAATGAGTACAACGTGCATGTCCAGAATTACCTCCCTTGAGGAATCTAAAATGCCGATCGGAAAAATACTGAACTTTAATGTACATTATGACACATTTAAAGTATTTTTTTCTGCATCAGCGGTCGTTTCCTTCTTTCTGATTCCAGTTAATTTTTCATTCAACGAAATATGCAAGTTACATCCCTTGAATTCCATGTGCTCATTATGAAGACAATGACATTTTTGTACTTTAATAACAACCCACCCACCCCCTCCCCCCACAACCAACGCCCTAGGCATATAATTACATTGAATATGGTAGTCTTAGTTTGTTGCAACGTTTTTCACAAACTGAGATTACATCATTAAATGAATCAGTGAACTGTTAACGGTTAACAATAAGCCAATTCTAATGGTAAACACATTTTGATTCCCTCTAGAGAATGTGACGTCACTCAAGAATGTCATGGTGACATTTCCCGACATTATCACAAAAGTGTTCCAACTTAAGTCAATGGTAGAATGTTGATAAACACCCCTATGTTTTCACTATTGAGTTGGTCTACCATAGATTTATTGCCTCTAAGTTTATTTAATACCTTATGCTAGCAAATTCAGTATTATTAAACTAGCATACAAATTTCAGTTTCAATAATAAATATCATATGAATATGTGCATGTGCATGTCATCAACTTCATAGATAAGAAAATATGTTAAATCATATAAATAAAATTTAGGTGAAAAATCTATGGAAGTACAGTGCCCCCTCGATATAAGGCTGTTTGATACAGAGCGGATTCGGATATAAGGCTGGGTCAGATGTCGATCCCATTTTTATTTTTGTTATTTACTTGTACTATCCTATAAGGCTGGTACTATAAGGCTTGGGGGTATGTCATGGACCCCAAATACAGCTTTATATTGAGGGGACTCTGTACATCCTAAAAATGAATACACATGGGGTTATCTCCTAAATACCCTGTAACAAATCAATAATGCTTGAAGAACGAATTCAATAAACACTGAATAATCTTTTCAATTATTTTTTTATTGGTTTTAATTGTCGATGCATTCTCTACAGATTTTTGTAATGATGAAACTATTGGACAAAACATAGCACTTCAAAATACAACGTTAACGTAGGCGGTTATAGTTGGTCACAGAAAGGCATCCTAAGAGAAGTGGGTCCCGACTACTGTAGTCTTAAAGAACAGCCACACTACATAGGCAGTCAGAACACATACGAACAGTTTAAGATTGGTTGGGAATAACTAAATTATTGATGCATCTAATTCAGGTTTCTTTAATTTCACCTTGCAGAACAGCTGACTCTGTTGAGAACAAAGGAAGCAGACAGAGTGTTACTTATGAGGGAGGAAAGTTGATAATGACTGGACATTTTTATTTTGAACTTGGAAAGTACAAGAAGGCCAAACATGGTAAACAGTTCAGTCTAAGACAAATAGATCTCAAACAAGTCTGTGCTCAAGTACCGCACAATTACACTGTCTTACTGTTCAAGTTGATCCCTACACTATAAACAAAATGTCCAACTTATTCTGGGAAAGATCAACAATAGCTTCATCATAGTGAAGGTAAAGATCAACACTAGCTTCATCATAGTGAATGTAAAGATCAACACTAGCTTCATCATAGTGAAGGTAAAGATCAACACTAGCTTCATCATAATGAAGGTAAAGATCAACACTAGCTTCATCATAAAGAATACCATCATTACTACCAGTAATTCCTGTATTTACGCCCGCACCAAATTTGGCCCATGCACCTCAAAACGTCTCTTTTCATATTTAGGCCCATGGGCTTAAATTCAGATTTAATATTGGAGTAGAAAAAAAATGATTGTTTCTCCTGTTCTTGAATGTTGCTGTCCACATGCTTAAAAACAAATTCTAGAATCCAATGTGTTCGTAATTTTGATTCTGTTTCAAAAGTGACATTTTCCATACTTATGCCCAGCGGGCCTCAATACAAGAACTCCTGGTACTTTTAATTAAATAAAATGATTAAAATATGCTTTTAACATTGTAGGAATATTTTACCCATACACAACATTACATAATAAAAAAATATAACTTACAAAAAGAAAATTTCAGGAAAAGATGCAACTTTATGCTGCATGTTTTGAATGGTGATGATGTTCTAATTACGCTAAGCTTGGTGAGGACTGGGTCAGGCAATCTGTTTAGCCATTCACTGAATGTCAAAGTAAAATAGGACCATAGAAAATTGGTATCTCCTTACAGCAAAACTATACACATGTTCATTACTTCCATACACCATGTACACTGCCACTGAACACTGAGATAGTGTGTACACAAAAGCAGAAAATTGAAGCTGAAATTGGAACCCTTACATAGACTAGTTATCTAGAAAGAAAAAAAAAACAACAACACATTACATTCTCATCTAATCTAGCTGAAACTGTGCAGATGGAGGTTGATTGTGGCAAGAAGATTGCCTGTCCTTAGAGGGAAGAGCTGGTCCATTCCTTGAGGTGCCAGGGAGGATTCACCTTGTTAACAGCCGACACCAAGATGAAGATGTCTGATGCCGGGGATGCCATTACTATAACTAGCTTACAGCTCAGCCAGCCTCTGGTCCAGCTCTGGTGTGCCGGGAACACTTCCGTCAGGGGTTCATGTAGAAACTGTTGATCCTCACATCCCTGACATTGCTAGTGTAAGTGTGAATCATGGATGTGTGGATGTGGCAATGCAACACCAATTTCCTCAGCATGCAACACATTTGCTGGCAGATATAATGAAATATCAAGGTTTTGATTGAATTATGAAATATCAAGGAATGGTAAACATTAATTACAATTGTAAAAAATAATAAAAGAACTGTACGTGTGACTTATACATAGATATAGACATAATATTATGTAGACCTACTGACACTAAGTATCACATGCAAACATCAAAATAAGTATTCGCAGAAACATGTTTGCATGTCGACACCGATCAATCCTAGGTTACAGGTCTGAAGGCCAAATGAAACAGAAATTAATGCAAAAATCAATATGTTGTTTTTTCCTGCACTTTCAAATGAAAAGTAACATCAATCACCTGCATTGGAAATTGAAAGTTTTACGAAAAGAAAATTGAATTTCCAATTAAGTCTTCATAATCATGATAATGTTAATAATTCTCTCAATCTTTTTTGTAAAAGTATTCTTCGACTTCCATTGGCCTCAATGAACTTATTATGCAATACACGATACACGATTATGCAGATCAAGAACTGGTTAATCAAACCTTTTGGATAAAGTTTGATAACAAAATTAATAAGCCCAGTTACCCATTAAGTGTTCACTGATAAATTCCACCTAGATAATTCACCTTATTCAATAATTGCCATCAGTTTTGGCAAACACCAGATTTAGACTAAGCTAAAGCACATTTAGCACACCCCAGAGATGAAGGTAAACAAGCTCCACACATTTAGGAAATGTTTGTACATAGGACCATCTAATCATTGTACAGGTCTGTGACCAGATCCATTCCATTTTCTTTTCTTTCTAAGACAAAAAAATTTCAGTGATACAATCAACAAACTTGAGTGAGTGAGTGATTATGGAGTTTAATCATGTTAATGTTGCTGTGGGAATCTTTCACCCATTTGCGACGAGAAATTAAAAAATATGGGCCTATATCACCCTAAGCCCTTCTATGTTTTATTGCATATTTGATAGGATCTGAATGAACATAACTTTCCTGAAAGATGTAAAGCCACGGAAAATTCCCACGTGTGTATCACATATCCCTGGATATCGACCTACAAGTTGTCAGGAGTTATCACAGACAGGATCAATAGTGGCCTCACAGTAGACAAACACTGACTCACTTAAAACATATATAAATCTCCCTGTGAAGAACTATATGGTATCGTTTCTCAAAGTTCTCTTATCCACTATGAGACCATAGTGCTGTAAGAGCACCATGAGTGCCATGTATTAGAGATCGCTACGAGAGTTCTTATGGTCTTGTAGTAGAAACGATACCCTGGGTGGCAACGGCGACTCTGGTCCACATTCAGACAGGTATACCAGGTAGAAACCGTCTCAGTCAGAAGAAAGCACTGCTACAGGTATAGAAACCGTCTCAGTCAGAAGAAAACATTGCTACAGGTATAGAAACCATCTCAGTCAGAAGAAAACATTGCTACAGGTATAGAAACCGTCTCAGTCAGAAGAAAGAACTGCTCTAATTACACTACTGCTCCTCCAGTGCTCACAGTTGCACATAAAATAGTGCAATCTTGTTCTAAGACATGACAAAATCCAATTTACAGACATTTCCAATATCCATTCTCCTTGTAGCATCCAATATCCATTGTCCTACCACGCACCGTAGCAACTTGGCCTGCATGTCTCTCTAATGGCATCAGCTTACTAGATAATAAGACTGTGTTAAGTAAAGAGTTGTGCATGGTGAGAATCCTATCTTTTCAGGATTCGTCTAGTACAAACAGCAAGTGACATAGATATATAGAGCATCAAGGGTAACCTACTTTCAGAGAATCATTGAATATAAATGGTTAGAAGGTATACTAGAAGCCAAATGACCTTCACATTGGCAGAAAACAAAACTTCAAACGTTTATTTGTTATTATGAAATAAAGTATGTAAATATAGAGCTAGTAATGCAGATGGAACAAAAAAAACACCTTCAATTTGTCAGTGGTCTGCCAGCAATCTGCTGGTTGGAGGTGATCCTTAAGACAACCATGTGTCATGATACGCCAACA
Source organism: Lepetodrilus ovalis (assembly GCA_032361185.1). NCBI lineage: Eukaryota > Metazoa > Mollusca > Gastropoda > Lepetellida > Lepetodrilidae > Lepetodrilus > Lepetodrilus ovalis. Next base: position 10,312 of record JAUTBQ010114751.1, on the reverse strand, counting down.
AGCCAAGGCTGGTGCACAAGAACTGATGGCAATAGATGTACAACTCGCATACAGACATCATCCCTACCACTTCTAGCAGCAACTTTTCACATGCTGCCATGACCTTTCAACTCTTTAGCGTGGACAGTTGCCAAAATTCAAATGATGATTGTTGTCTAAATAATAGATGGATACCAGAAATCCTAGTACCACCCAGATTAACTTCTCACAGCTACATTGCCCGCTGCCATGACCAGTTCAGGGGAGGAACACCCTGTTGTCTGCTCGACAGTGTACAGATAGGATTAGAAATGTACCAATAGTATACCTTTATACCTTTATCAGATACATTCTAGCTAACAACACCACACACACACACACACACACACACAATCAATATCACCTTCTCTTCCTGTACCAAGCACATTAATGTAAGCATCTCATATTCTTATGATTCTCTTGTTTGTATTTGACCCTATTGAAGGAAGCATTATCCGTTAATGACTATCTGAGAATGTTCATGTTGGTCATCATTATATCTGTTTGTTGTACTGTTGCTGTATCTACAGTGCTATATGTCTGATTAAATATTTATACAGATTAAGTAGTGCCTGCTAGCAGGTTAATAATTGTGGCTATGGAGTAAAAGAATTGGGTATTATTGTTATTAAACACTTATTATGTGGTACTGAAGAATATACAGATATTCCATACATTTAATAGCATAAGAGCATGAAAGTGCATTTTGTATGCAACCATACCAGCTCTACTTTCCATGGATAAAGCCAGGCAGCCTCTGTAGTCATCCTACCAGAACTACTTACTGTACACGGCTAGATAAAAGAAAAACCTTTGCAAATGGTTTCGTCATCAATCAGAAAACCAATATCGAAGTATTATCTATTTAGAGCAAGTAGAAAATAATTAATGAACCACAAAGCTGGGCAGATTAGCTGTGTCTATGTTCAGCAAATAGAAAGGCTTGCCAACATGCATTATTAAACTCGTCAATGAGTTCTCCAAGATAATCTGTAAGACTGTAACCTTTTATTGTGTAGACATTAAACAGTGTCCAACCGTAGAATGCAACAAAGAATTAATCTCCATAGACACGATACTAGAGTAGCTAATAAAGATCAAGTAACTGTCATCATGATGATGTGACATTGATGTCATAATCATTGTCTTGGGGCATTGTTGCACACTAGAATTCCTGAAATGTCAAGCACTGAAGATGCTATTAATGTCATTTGTATATTGCACATAATTATCTCAAAACTAGTAGTATTTCATAAAGGCACAATCCTTCCTTATCATGCAGAAGGTACATTTAAGATTGAATACCTGAAATCAATGCTATATCATTATCTGACTTAGGTGATTTTGAATAGTAATATGTCAAAGAGGAATGACAATGGAGTTCAACATTTTGTGTATTTTCTATATATTTGGTATGGCACTAGTCTGACAGCTGTCTGACCTACATACCCCTAAACCTAATGATGTCCAATCCCCAACACATTACTGGGCCACATAGACGTAACAGCAGCCTAGAAAGTGTTGTTTCTTCTTGATGGCGCAGATAAAAGTGATGGGGAACCCCAGTGGAATCAATATATGCCAGCTCTGGTAGAAGCATGACATTCCATTGAGTAAGCCAAGCCTGGGGTCATCCTCCTTATTGTCTCAGAGTAGGATCATGGCTGCCTGCAGGACAAGGCCAATTTGTCGGGAAGTGGGGTCGGATCAAAGAAGGACCATAATGGATGGAATGTGTGGTGAAATTACCTAAAACAAGGCATTATGAGCTTCATCGACACCGGCTTCCTATGGATGGCTCTTGCGATAACTGATCTAATTTGGTAGGACATCACCAATATCCTGGGAGTCCTCTCACTAAGAAATGCATTTGTTTCTCCAAGTTCTGGGAATCTGGAGGGGGGCCTATTCCCAAAGCGTTCCTACTATCTTCTTAGCCTAAAAACAATTGTATCCCTACCAAATGAACCATTAAGATTGTTGTACAATTTTAAGAACGTTTTTAGAATAGGCCCTTTAGAGACAAAAGCTGTGTGTGTGTTCACAATAGCAGTGCCAGTCACTACAATAATCAATATCTCCAGAATACAACTGCATAATCTAAAAACATGTCTAAGGTAGGCTTGGGTTACTATAGGTTTGGGGTACTATGATACTAATGCTGCTCAAGTAACGGTCAATCATTGGTTTAAGGTTGGTTTCAGGCACACGAGAATTGCAACATTCCTAACATTATCATATATATCACAAGGAATCTTCTTAGCATTTGTTATACAAGTAATTCTCCCAGTAATAAAAAGTCACCTTCATTGGAAACCATTTAAAAGACCCAGTACTGATCCATGTTACTGTGGCATGGGTTTGTATAGATACTATAATACCTTCATCTATAAATCATGTTGACAACATATTACTGCAGTGCTAATTAATTGCATTAAATTTAACAGCTAATATCAAAATACTAAAGATGAGCATAGTATATATTATCATACAGTTAACAGTAAACACATACAAACTTATATATATATATATCATACTGTAAACACATAGAAACACATCTACCATAAACACGCACATAGGTATTGATTAACATAATACCTCACACTAAATACCAACGCCTACAGTTCTTATAATAGTAATCAAGTATTGATTCAATTACAGGGTTTCCCTGCTACTCGACCTTGACACTGGTGTACACTAGCCACTCATAGAGGAGAGTGCTTCACCAATCAAGCATTGATCACCGCACTGGGCAACGGGCATTTGGTCTGCCATCCAAGTGGTCTACATTGCTATCTGGAATGAGTCAGACTTATATAAATAAGGTTTACGTCATCCAGACAAAAATTGCACTCTGCCACCGGAAATATTGTGTTATCGATATACATAAAAAGTTTGGGAAGATACAGTTGAAACTACTACTTAGTGATATTGATGAGGTTTCTGCCAGACTGTGATGTTGTCCATGTGTGTGATGTTGTCCCTTATGTTGTCCTTATGTGTTAGGTTGTCCCTGAGGTTTTCCCTGTGTGTAATGTTGTCTCTGTAAATGTCCTTGTGAATGATGTTGTCCCTGTGAATGAGGTTGTTCCTGTGAATGTTGTTGTCCCTGTAAATGAGGTTGTCCCTGTGAATGATGTTGTCCCAGTGTGTGATGTTGTCCATGTGAATGTTGTTGTCCCTATGAATGATGTTGTCCCTGTGAATGAGGTTGTCCTTGTGAGTGATGTTGTCCCTGTGAATGAGGTTGTTCCTGTGAATGTTGTTATCCCTGTAAATGTTGTTGTCCCTATGAATGATGTTGTCCCTGTAAATGATGTTGTCCCAGTGTGTGATGTTGTCCCTCATGGTTCTCAGAGGAATCGTACACTGACAGTTGTAACAGGAAGTAGGGGCTACTCTTCTAAAGCAGCTTTCTCTCTCAAACTTAAAGGAGATCTGTATTGAATGTCAATTGCAGTTAAAACTGAAAGGATGCCAAAGGCTCACTGGCATTTGCAACTCAAAACCCAATACCTAGATTAAATCTATAAGATGCAACCCTAAAGACATGAATATTAGGTTACTGTGACATACAAATTAGCTTCTGAAGAATTTTAAAAGATCAATTATTCCCAAAGAAAATTACCATACATTGATGCAACAGGAGCCAAGATATGCAGGGTGGTTGGGAATTGGGGTCTATAGGTTTTTTTTTCCCTACAATCTTTCTTGTAAAATGAACATTGATTTCATTGGTATATGTGTATATTTAGTATCAGACTCTAAGCTAAAACTGGAAACTAACCATAGTGGCCACCTTGGATTTTGGAAAATGAGAAACCAATGGCTCACTAAGTACAAGTTGTTCTAATCCATCCAGTGGTTACTGTGAGATAACTGTGACAGTTCAGGCAAACAGAGTAGTTGAACATTGCCTTGATAATTGTGTGATAATTTAATAGTAATTACTTTGGATTTCTTCTCTCATCGCAATCTGCATAACAATAGACATTGATAGACAATAAATACATTGGTGTGACATTCCCGTTGGCGATTCTCTCCGAATGTCTCGTCGAGTGAATGCCAGACAGTGTTGTAGTTCCTAGTAGAAACATGTCTTCCTCGACTCGGACATTTAGGAATCAGAATTTAATTGCAATAGAATAGATTCGGAAAAGAAATATCGCTAGCCAATACTTAGCCTTATAGCTGTCTGAGCCTGCAATACAGTGCAACCTCATTCACTTCAGCCAGACTGGTTGCTGACCATCGGAGAACATTCACATGGACATAACACATACACAATGCATAATTGACAAGTCACTGGATTCAATGTTCATAAGAAAAATATGTTTTTGTTTGAGGAAAAAATGTTATTGTCTAGATTATTAGCAATATGACGACAAGTTTGACGATGCTTTGATTAATTGAAGATCGCTGTGGAAATGTTTCACATATATGCGATGAATAACATGTCTTAAAATGACAATGCAGGGTTTTTCATAAATATACAACCAGTTTAACATGTTTAAGAGTATATAATAAAGAGCTCATCAGATCAGAGTTATAAATAAAATCTCAGCAGGTCAGTAACACAATTCTTGTCGTATTCAATCAGGTATAGAAGTAAATCAATGAAATTGGCAGCGCACCTTTAGCTGAATGTTTCCCAAGTGGGGTTTCTCGTTAGACTTTCACTGATAGTCAAATTGGCCAATGTAATCAGTTCCGTTGTAGGCTCTCTAGTCTGGAGCCACTACAAAGCGTAGTGATTGGCTAGTTGCACCACCAGATCTACAGGAACTGGATGCAGCAGGCCAAAAGCATGGATTGTCTTATCAAAATGAAATATCAATGTAAAATTATGTCTGGTGGGTTGAAAAAAATTAAATAAAGGTGACAATTAATATACAAATTAGCCCTTGTAGTATCATTTATGAATTGTTAATGTGTCAATTTCAAGAACACATTTAAAAGGATTTTAAGGCATAAATAACATCACAGATATTCATGGTCAATTTGGACTTAAGTTCTTAGCTACGACTGCAAAGTACATTCACTTGACATTCCATGCAAAATCACCTAAAACTTTGGACATTTTACACCAACACCCCCTCAGATTTTCCTGGAAAAAATATTTAAAATACTATAGAGAATTTCATCCAGAAATCTTAAATGTTATGTCGTTGGGGTGGATGGTTTCTTAAATATCGCGATTTCAAAATAGAGCCTCACGTGCTATTTCAGGATCCGCGACACATGATTTCCAAACTGGAGCAATTATTTGGGCATTGATAACTGGTTGAGATACAGAAATTGGGTATACTAATGGATTCTGGCCCAGGCTTTCACAATCTGTAATCAATGCAAGCTTTACAGACATTACTGCCATTTTTCCATGTTTAAGGCCTTGCCTGGCCAAGGACATTTCTGATTAAGTAAATTTCCTTTCTATGAGAAAAAGACTGTAGGTACAGTATAAGCAATAAGGGCTCATTTTGTGGTTAATACACATTTGGTGAAGTCCTGAAAATGGTCGCAGGTGATAAATTCTGTTTCTACTCCCATCTTCGGGTTGATAGTTCATCATGTTCACCATGTGGCCATTTGATAAATTTAATCAAACTCATCCCACTTAAATATACACATACATGTACTTCAGTTAAGTGCATGTAAACTGATTGAGTTGCTTCGTAGGCTGGAGGCCAAAGTGGGAGAATTAAATCAATACGACTCCCTCCAATAATGTCTAGTTCTACTCCGAGAAGGAATAAACGTTGAAGGCTACAAGGTGATACAAGACTTTCTTACACCCCGTGATATTTATTTGATAACACATATGTGTGTTATCACATTTTTTAACCCTCTCCCTGCTGCAGGCAACTGGAGATGCCCTAAAGAGCAACGATCCTATGGCACGTGGTCATACGCTGGAATCTTCAAATGCATCTAATTTTCATGATTAAAAGTAATTTCTAACAATGTCTAAGAAATATAATACTAAATTGGTGTCCATTAGATATCATTTATCTTACAATTTGTTGTTTTCAAGCATATCTAACTCGCTTTTGCTCGAAAAATATCAATTGAAAAGATAAATTATATCTAATGGATACTCGTTTAGTATTCTTTATATATCACATTACATGTACTAACATAGAAACACAGTTCTCGTAATTTTGTTATGCACTGTATTGTCTTTCAATATGAATCCTCTAATGGTTCAAACGAATAACTTAATTAATTGATTCCAAACTATCTTTAGACCCTAAAGACACAAACAACTTTGGTATTATTTTGTCAAAACTTGGAGTTTCTAATAAAATGACTATGACAAACACAAGCCATAATTACTGATAAATTACCTTTAAATTAATGTTTGATGATTTCAGTGTACATTTCTGATGAGAAATGGCTTAAAATACTCTCACATGTTAATACAGACACCAATAAGTGAACATGACTGTTGATTTTTCTGGGTTTAATATTTACATATTTTTTTATGGATTTTGGACTATTTAGGCTTCAAAGTCTAGCTGATATACACTGAATAATACACACTTAAACTTTCAATGGATATTAGAAATTTAAGATTTCATAGACTAATCATTCATCTATTCAGCTATAGATTATGATCAATTCTTTCCCATAGCAAAGAGGCACTATTATTCATGTAATAATACCTAATAACAGCATCATTGAAACCATGTTAAAATACAGTTGCGGGTTTTTTTTGTAATGGGGATTATAGTCGCTTTCTAGAATCTTTCACTAACATCACGACTTGTCAGTTTATGGCAGGAGGAAACCTGCAACATTCGTAGCGCTGAATGTTGCAGGAAACCTGCGAGCATCGGCTGGTACTGACAGACCAAGGATGATAACTGTAGTGCCACTCTACAGACAGAGCATCCTATCAATATCACGTCAGAAATGTAACTCCTGTGAATATTGACGCCAGCCCGGGATTTGAACTCGGTACCTTTCGCTCCGAAGTCCAACGTTCTACCACTGCGCTACATAGTTATTTGCCCGCACAGCTAGTTACTTGCCCGCACAGCTAGTTACTTGCCCACACAGCTAGTGAGGGAAAAGTAGCAAAGGCACCAAATACAATATTCTAAAAAGAATTAGTTTGCCTGCAGTGTGATTTATCTTGCCTCTGTACGTTGGGCACATATTAGTCTAGAGCCCTGTATATTGAATGGCAAATTATCAGTCTAGTGATGACAAGTCATGATATCTGCTATCAGAAGAAAAGCACCTCATATCAAATATATTTAACATTCTTCAACTTAATATCTTGAATGGAACGGTAATTGATAGCTAAGTTCAATATCGCATAAATTAACAACAGGACAGACAGGCAGTAAACTAACACTACATGTTTTCCGTGAACTATTAATAATATAAAATTGGCAATATATCTTGATAGACATATCATATTGTGACATGCTTATTGGATATGTATGTATAGCAATAGCAAGCTATCATGATAGCAGCATAAATATGGATATTGCAATTCCTAGTTGATATCGTTTGCATTTATATTAGTAAATTTTGCTTGTTATTAAAAGATAAGAAAGACAAACGGTTGAGTATTATTTTATTCAATTCATTTCCTTCAGCTTAGTTCTTAGCAAGAATAGTGTTAATATTCTTGCTAGAAAAATAAATAACTGGTGATGCCTGTTAATAACATAATGGTTTTAATCGGCGCCAATGGAATAGGATTCACTTGACTGACTGAGGGTAGTATTTCAGACAAACTGTATAAGAATACCAATGAATGTCTACTCGCCCTTATGTTACCTTTATCATTTGGGAGTTATGTTACCTTTATCATTGGGAGAAATGGCCATGGCGAGCGGATGAGAGTTAATTGCGAACCCTGGAAAACAGTTTGTTTCTTGCAATTTGACTTGAATGACTTGAATGTCTCGGAAATGATCCTGTAAATACGTACAATCTCCTGGCTGAAACATTCCACAGATGCAGTTTACGAATAATTTAACAATTCTTGTAGTTGTTCGTGACACAAACACAGCGAGATGCGAAACATTATTACCTCAACATCTCACAAATACATCTCTTGCCACCATGTGTTAAACCTCTCTGATGCAGATTACGACCAGCTCGTCATGTTAGGAGAACTCATTTCTGCCATTACCGGTTTGCGAATTGAGGTGGTTTATTAGGTGGTTTAAAAATAAAATATGCAGCGAAAGGAACACTTTCAATATTTTGAAAGACGTCTGTCTGTTCTGGAAAGAAATGTTCTTGCATGTCTACACATGATTATGTATTGCTACATTTCACATGGCAGCAAACACCAATGTAAGGTCAAAGGTTATTTGACCGTTGGCACCATTGCAGTTAATGAAGCATGATCACCGTCTGTCTGTTCCAGTCACGTGGAGAATGTACCAATAAACAGATTGATTACCTTCAGAAGTAATATTGTATTTGTGCACTTGTATATCAAATAATAATAATGATAATAATAATAATAATAATAATAATAATAATAATAATAATAAAAACAAATTGCATCCATTTAGCACATCATTCAACAGATTGATTGTCTTCAGAAGCAATATTCACCATCTACGAAAGAACCATTACATATAGGTGTAAAAGACAATGGAGAATGTGCAATCTATGAAAATAATTTGCGTAAAAACCTTCCAGTTGAAAATTAATGGACATTAAACATGATTTGGGTCATTTTTCAAATAATTATAGGCCATTAATATTGACAAATTAAAAAATGGTGTTATTTGTAAAAACATTTTTTTTTTACAATATTGGTCTATATGTCTAAACTCCATCCAGAAGCAATTTCAAGTCATTATTGATCACCAGAAACCCAAACTAATTTTTTTAAAATTTGAAACATAGTGTTACTTTGTGTTGTTTTTTTGGGCTATTGCATAATTGGTTTATTGTCCCTCTTTTTCTATCTGTAAACTCCATCCAGGGTTAATGCCGAACAGCTTAGATGAGTCACGGCGCAGGTTTGAAAACTCCACACACCTCATGCCGCAGAACAGCTTCTCTGGCAGTGCTCCACGTGCTTCTGTTCAGATAACATTTTTTTCCAATTTCTCCCTCGACGTGCCATTAATGCACTGACATTGGCGGAGAGAGAGACGAACAGTCGTGTTTTTCTTCGCTTCCCTGCTTCGACGACGCGTGAGAGCATTTGTCTCGAATACTTGTTTGTTGACGAACCTTAATTCAATCATGACAATCGGTGGAGACTTTTGGGAGGTAGATGTAGATGTCTAGAATATGCAGATTTATTGCAATTTGTTTTGGCTCGGGTCTGAGAATATTCGCTGCTCGCGAGACCGGCAGGTTAGGATGGTATCCTGTCTACTGTAAATCAATGTTGTCTTAGCAGCAAAGCTGTTTTCAAGACGACTTAAAGGCTCAGCGACTCAACTTTATGAATTCAATATAAAACAATGAAGACTTGATTAAATCCGCTCCTGTTCAAATTATACTGAAAGAAAAATATTAGGGAATGCAGTGTTTTGTAGCAAACATAATTTTTCACATGGCGATGTTTATTTGTCATACAACTCATATAATTTACGGAGATCTTACCAAATTGTCACATTTTGGTACATGGGAGATGTAACATGTTCTTTAAGCATAGAGAACATGATAGAACGATTAAATTGTCCATGGATCAAAATATGACGTTTTGTATGGTTAATTTGAAATGGTATCATTCTATGAAATAATGATAAAACAGTACTTTACTTTAGATCCAAAATTTGCAGGCTATTGGTATGATTTCAATAGAACAATTAACATCATAAGTTTGCTGTACATTTCAAGAAGTCAAAAAGTGGAACATACCAACAAACATAGATGCGCATTTTGAATCTCTAAGAGATGAAGGGCATAGTAGTCCCTGATGAACGCATTTGATCTGCAGTATTTCACGAAGATATGCAGTCTTTATTGCAAAACATGGGGGACACATCAGGTACAAACATTTTTAGATTACCATCAATTATATAACCTGCATGACGAATAAATATCGGCAATTAAAAAATTATATTTGCTACAAAACGATGCGTTCCCATATTTTTTCTTTAAGTATATTAGAGTAATTACGGAAGCACAGTAGTAGTAGTAGTAGTAGTAGTAGTAGTAGTAGTAGTAGTAGTAGTAGTAGTAGTAGTAGTAATAGTATCAGGGGCGGATCCAGACTTTCAGGTTAGTGGGGGCTCAAAGTGTATTTTAGAGGGGGCTCATAATTTCATCATAATATAAAATACATGTTTATTGAACAAAC
>JAUTBQ010114640.1:0-15648 GCA_032361185.1 Lepetodrilus ovalis | reverse complement strand
CAAAAAATTATTATAAAATATGAAATTTATTATAAATATCAAGTGTTGGGGACTTAGTATACCAGGAAATAACAACTGTTGGGTGTACAAATGAAACGTAAATAGTCTCAGACTGAAATTTGTTTGGTCATTATCTAGGTCTATCATAATGTGATTGTATGCCTTTAAAGGCATACAGTTAATTTTGGGGGGATGTCTAACTTTGGAAAGTTTTACATGTAATTAAAATTACATTTACATGGAATAAGAAACTATGATTATAGTTTTCCACTAGGGTTGCAGACGATTTCACCCCAACAATTGTATATCACCCAACCCTATTTTCGACGTACTGTTCACCCCAACCAATATTTATTTTTTGCCTCCAAATTCCACTATTTTTTTAGATTTATTATAAATATTTCTTAGTTACATCACGGCCATTGAATCGTTTAAGTTGCCGGAAGTCACCTTTGTTTTGAAAGTGTTTGATTTACTGTGTTTTTAATCACGTGACCATGGTGACTTGGTGTCATATTTAAAGTGTGATGACAGCCCAGAAAGTTTTCTATACCATACTTTTATATGCATTTATCAAAACTGCTAATCGGTACTGAACTGGATTCTTATTGATTAAGTTGTGTCGTTAGGATCCGTTTGTTCATTTGTTACTTATTTAGGATGCTAACAAGTTTACGCAGAGTATTGATCTTGTTAGATGGTTAACATCACTAAATTTTGAGGAAATATACTCAGACGGATAACAGTACGTTCTGGTGGCGGTACATCGATAGCCTCAACAATGGATATAACTTATAAGCATTCCGGATTGTGGACGGGCTCGTATCAATCTTGCATCATGTCAGATGCCAATAATAGCGGTGCTATCTTAATACCATGAAAGATAGTTGGTAAAATAAAGGGGACGAAATGCCTTTAACATCGTAATATGGGTCGATCGGGAATTGCGTTTGGGGAGAACAGACTAGGGGTGAACAGGCTGGGGTGAAATGTATTTGAGGCGATACATCATACATCCGACTAGGCTATACTAGCTCTGTTCGTGCATGGCAAGAAATTATTTACTAATTATTACTATTCAGGTAAAATTATACCGATCTTAGTTATTAAGAGCACAAGTGCAACGCTGTACGACAACTGGGTTTCTCACCTTAACAGAGCTCGACATTAACTTTTTGAGGCACCTGTCCCTGTTCTCTATTCGGACATGTAACTGTAAGTAAAAGGCTTGTTAGTCTGGGCTAATTCACCTGTCCGCCTGTGAATCGTACCTATCCCGGACAGGTGGACAGTCCTTACTGTCGAGCCCTCCTTAATTCAACTGTTATACATGACTGCATGGAGTCAACCGTGAATGGTATTCCACTGAGTGAACATAGCTTGTTCTGAATCTATGAACAGATTTAGCATGGCTCTGACTTGTCTAAGGATAATCTCACAATTTAATTCCAAACAGTTGACGTCATGCTTTACTGGAAGATCAATGAACATCTTGAAAAATAACCCAAAACGTGCATGTGTCGCATCACTTCAGCTGACTATATTAATCGTCACACCTCAAATTGTTTTCGTATACCTCGGATCCTATACTGTAGCATTCAGTTAACATACAGGAAGATAATCAGATAGTCAGCTGACAAGGTCCAATTAGCAAAGAGTTATTTTTCAAGATGTTCATTGATCTTCCGGTTAGCACGATGTTGACTGTTTGGAATTAAATTGTGAGCTATTCGCAGGGATTAACTTAGGTTTCATTTCAATTTTTGGGAGTCCCGGGGATGCATGGTGATACACTTTCAAGATTGATATGATATTGTTGGTCCGCAGGCTTCCGTATGTATTCAACTGCAGGCTGACATGACACTGTATCAATCTTGAAACCTCGAAATAACTACATGTACCATTATTTAGTATGACTGACTAAGGATTACAGCTATATTGTGCAAAGACCATACATACCCCCTATGCAGGGATTGAAATTAACTTTAAAACTTACTAACCCTAATAGTGATACAAATAACAAAATAGCAAAAGACATTAAATTCTACTAGTCCTTAGCAGGGCTCTGGACTAAGGTATACCCGACGTACAGGCGCAAGTTAAATTGCTCTGCGGGCAACCTATTTTTGAACATATAGATGCTTTGGTGCCTTTACAACTTGCCCTGACTAGCCCTGCGGGCAAGTAACTCAAAATGTTAGTATGGAGCACTGATAGATATCCATTAAATTTCAAATAACCATTATTATGCTGATGACGTCTATTCTTTCAAAGAATTGGGATAACCAGAGGTAACATGGTGATCTGTTTGCAGACTTTCAAGCTAAGGCCAGCACTAAGGGAAAGACTGCCAGGCCTCCGAAGACTCCGAAGAAAGAAACTGTTCAGTCCAAACTTCCGTGTTCTCCCTCTAAGATGAAACAGGAGGACAGTGGCCATGATGCAGGTATGACCATGATAACTGGTGGTTACTTCTTAATTTCTTCGTCGCCTATAGGTTAAATATTACCACTGCAACGTAAAGCATTAATTCAATCAATTTCAAATTCTCCATGAAATTAATTTCATCATCATGTTCATATTAAAACATTTTTTTAAAAATAAAATAATAAAAATATTAACGTGATTATTCCTAGAGTTGTGTTTCGACCTACTACATGATGTAGTCATAGTGCGATACTTTCCTTTGCTATGATGACGGAGGGCTGTGTTACAGGTGCCTCATCCGACACCAATGGCCACGTCCCTCCCAAGTTTGAGGACGCCGACACCGAGAGGGACAACTCGTTCCGTCAGTTCCGCCGTCTGTGTGCCGATGTCGCTGAGGAGAACAGCCACACGGGCAAGACACAGCTGGTGTCAAAGTTCCTCAGGAAAGGAAGCAGTGGAAGTATGTATCAGAAATGTTCAATGTTGCTTAGTTTTCAGAGGAACATCTCAAATAAGTGCAGTGCCCCCTCGATATAACACGGTCCGATACACAGCGGATTCGGATATGAGGCTGGATCAGACGTGGATCCCATTTTTATTTTTGTTATTTCCCTGTAATATCGTATAATGCTGGTACTATAACGCGGGGGGTATGTCATGGACTCCCAACTTCAGTGTTATATATCGAGGGGACACTGTATCCCCAATCCTGTTGAAAATGGTTGAAAATGGTTGAAAATAATTACAGAAGTCAAGATAAGTCAAAGACTTTCCTTTTTTTTTAAAAAGCTCAAAATCTATCAGAATTATAATATTGGATAATCCAAATGAATTTTGAAATTGTGGTTGTTGAAAATGTTCAAAAAGAAATCAGTCTATACAGTTCTATAAGAAGGTCACATATGGGAGTGTAATGATTATACATAGTTGTCTCCCTTGGGTAGTCTGCACCAGTGATCATCTTTGGGCCATTGTAGTTTCTTGCCTCCACAAAAATCTGAAATTATTTTTGAGAACAGTGCAATGTTCACTCACCAACAGAATTGCTAGGAATACTTCCCATATGGGCCTGTGTGGAACAACACATTTCTAGCACATTGAACTAAACTTTGTCGAAAAGTTGTTTCTGCATACATGTATTTGCACGTGTCTTCTACTTTGTTCTTCAGATGGTTTTAAAGGTGATGTCTATCTGCTGATGAAGCTCCTCATGCCTGGTGTTGTGAAGACGGTCTACAACTTGAACAACAAACAGCTGGTCAAACTGTACAGCCAGGTGAGCTAGGTCAGATTATACAACTAGATGAGCTAGGTCAGACTACAGCTAGGTGAGCTAGGTCAGACTGTACAGTAAGGTGAGATAGGTTAGACTGTACAGCCAGGTGAGCTAGGCCAGACTGTACAGCCAGGTGAGTAGGTCAGACTGTACAGCCAGGTGAGCTATGTCAGACTGTACAGCCAGGTGAGTAGGTCAGACTACAGCCAGGTGATCTAGGTCAGACTGTACAGCCAGATGAGCTATGTCAAACTGTACAGCCAGGTGAGTTGAAGGAATCATGTAACTATTTGATATTAATGGCATTTCGACTAGGAAAATCTGGTAGTCGTTTTAGCCTTACAAAGTATGCCGCTTATGCCGGTATCTAGCTAGATACCTGTGCATCGCGGCTGGACAGAAACCATGTCGTACTGAGTAGACTGAGCCAGGTTACACTAGGTTGCTTTATTTGCCCTCTCGCCGTCACGTGACATGCGCCAGAACCATTCAGAGGCTAGTCGCTTTCTGCCAAATCAAGCAGCCCTAATGAGGTCATCCAGGGCCCACAGCCCCCACTTCAAATACTGTTATGGTAAGAAATCCGTATTGATTAAAAGTTGACTGGTAAGCTGAGAAACTGTTACAGCGGAGACCGTTATCACAGCGTCTGACTGTACGTTATTAATCTTACCTGGTGCTTCATATCTTTATAATCTTTCTTTGCAGATATTTGGGACAAATCTGAAAGCTATGGTAGAGGACTTGGATCAGGTACAATATGCAGTACTTACCTTACCTAGCTCACTTCAACATGGCTTAGCCCACTCCGTCCACAACTTGATGGAAACTTTGTTTACTATGTCTATTGCGAGAGAATGAATTATATCAATATTCAAAGACCGATAATAAGATATCAAAGATTGCAGTTATGGTCAAAGCTACTAATAGAAATGTTCAATACTGATACATTTTCATTCATGATTAATCATAATATAGTAGCGCCTTGCAAAGAGATTCCCTATTTTGACAATCATTTCTGCCAATCTGTTGCCAGGGTGATGTAGCAGAGACTGTGAGAGTGTTTTTCGAGACAAGTAAAGTTCTGGAACCTGTGAAGAAGAGTGTACTGTCATTACAGGAGGTCTGTTTTGGATTATATTGTTTTGTTTCTCTACTGCAAACACTGGGAGGGCTGTACAACATATTCTAATGTGCTGATCTGGTCATCTCAAGGTAAAGGAATGGAATTAAATACAATTAACATTGAATGTATTTCTATTGTAAAATGTTCCACCATGACAGTACCGACATTTGACTATTTTAGAAACTTTAAATTTTAGTATTGATTATAATCACTAATCTGGAAATTCAACTGAGCTTGACAGAGACAAAGATCTATCCATGTTTGTATGTTGTAGGTGGACATCTATCTGAATGACCTATCTAAATATACAAAGGAAGATGAGCAGTTGAAAATACTCACTAAAATAACAAGAAGGTAAGGAAACTTTCATTTATAACTATTTTTTTTAACTCCCTCCAGACAATTCTCACAGATATTTATTTAACAGATATCTGCCTGCATGTTAATTATTGACTTTATTGTGTATCCTATGACTCGTACTTTACTTGCACTCTACGGTAATGTCTGTTTGCAGGTGTACAGGCAATGATTTGAAGATGGTGATTCGTCTTATCAAACACGACCTGCGTATCGGCTCTGGAGCCAAACACATGTGAGTGTACATGAATGATAACTACACTGTGTTATTTCTTTATTAAAATTTCCAGATTTTCACTTTGTTTCTTCATTATTTGTACTGACCATAAAAAGGAATAAAGTATTCAGGTGAACATATGTCAATTTAATGTTATTATGCATATAATGGCAACCTTAGTACCTACATTAGACAGTACAGTCGACAGTACCATGTAGGATGTTCACAACAGCAGAGAATAATAGTTCAACCCCTGTATGCATTATGCCCAGGTCACAGAGAGGTCAATACATTTTTTTGGAAAGATATGTTTAACTATATTGCTATGTGGTTGACAATATGTCTACATAATATTATAATATCGGATGTACATGGCATAATACTTCTACGCTTCATGTTGATGTATGAGATTGTTGACTTTTGACATTTCAGACTTGATGGCCTTGACCCCAATGCCTATGAAGCTTTCCAAGCGTCGCGTAACTTGAAGGACGTGGTTGACCGGGTTAAAGCAAATGCAGATGAAAGTAAACCAGGCATGACGAAAAAACTCAGTATCCGAGCTTCACTGATGACACCTGTCCTTCCCATGTTGGTAGGTTGAGATCGTCATTTGCTTTTTGTGAATTGTATGTACGAGAAAATTGTTTGTGGACTATCTGTTAGGACATTGTTTGTGGAATGTTTGTTAGGACATTGTGTTTGCGGGTTATCTGTTAGGACAATATTTGTGGGTTATCTGTTAAGACATTGTTTGTGGGCTATCTGTGAGGACATTGTTTGTGGGCTTTCTGTGAGGACATTGTTTGTGGGCTGTCTGTTAGGATATTGTGTTTGTGGGTTATCTGTTAGGACAATATTTGTGGGCTACCTGTTTGTTTGCAGGATAACTGTTAGGACATTATGTTTATGGGCCATCTGTTAGGACATTGTGTTTGTGGGCTGTATATGAGGACATTGTGTTTCAGGCAGAAGCATGCAGATCGGTAGAACAAGCGATGAAAAAATGTCCCAATGGATTCTACGCGGAGATAAAGTACGATGGCGAGAGAGTGCAGGTCCACAAACGGGGCAACGAGTTCCGCTATTTCAGTCGAAGTCTGAAACCTGTGCTGCCACACAAGGTAATGCCACAGAAGTGTAGCGAGGAAAGACTTAAAACTAATACATGTCATTAAATAAAAACCAGATCAAAATAAAAAGTATTGTTTTCTGAAGTTCAAACTTTAAATCTCTTCCTCATTATCTGCTAGTCACATGTTTGTTCCTGACCTTCGGGAAAATTTAAATGAATAAGAGTTGTATCGAAGCACCACGTTCTCGGTGATTAGTCCAGCATTTCTGCTGTTCGGAAGCGTGGTCAGTAACAGCCATGTAACGTTGCCTCCGTCCGCAGGTGGCCCACTTCAAGGACTACATCCCAGCAGCCTTCCCTTCCGGAGACGATCTCATCCTGGACTCGGAGGTTTTACTCGTAGACACGGAGACAGGGAAACCGCTGCCCTTCGGATCACTGGGAGTCCATAAGGTAGACACGTCGGTGTCCGATTCCCTCTAATGTGTCTGTGTCAGTATGTTAAAAAAAATAATTAAATACTCCCAAATAGCTGAAGATGAAAACAAGTTTGGCAATTTTCTTCTAGGTTTTCATTTTTGTTTTGTTGTTTCAGAAAGCAGCATTTGAGGATGCTAAAGTGTGTCTGTTTGTGTTTGACTGTCTGCATATCAATGGCGAGAATCTCATGGACAAGTATGTCATGACAATAGCATTTATCTTACTTGGACGAGTTATCATCATTGACTTGCTTCCTTTAAAAAAAACAATTCTATAAGCTTGAGAATATTCATGTTGGTTGATATTTTTATGGTATCAGTTTGTATGACTGGTATCGGTTATCATTAGATTCCATCAGAGAAAGTTGACAATACCTTGAACGTTTATGATTTCTTTCAGGCCAATTAAGAAGAGGCGAGCAATACTTCAAGAAAACATGAAAGAAATTCCCAACAGGATAATGTTCTCGGAATACAACCACATTCTGGTGAGTAGGAAGAGTATACATAAGTTGAGACAATGTCTCCTGAGATTTATCTCAACATTCTCACCGACTATTGAGTGAACATTGGGAAACCATTAGATACCTCGAGGTAGATTTGTAATTTATTCGAGGGTGAGAACCGCTGGACAGGTTCATCTGTAACTCAAAACATGACCACTGTATCATTGGCTCGTCAGACTCCAAAACCATTTAAATTTCTAATCCAAAAGAACGGAGTTTCAATAGCTTCAACACGCGAACAATCCTACCCAGTAGGGAGAAGGGACTTGCCTTGGTTGCTTCCACCTTCAGGTGTACTCTTTCACAGTACACAGCAGATTGTCCTTCAGTATGTGGTTTTACTTTCCAGAAACCAAACGATTTGCAGTCCATGATGGACAAGGTGTTCCGAGAGGGTCTGGAAGGTCTAGTACTTAAAGATGTCAATGTGAGTTGCCCTTTACATACTCTACAATGGTCATTTTCCGCAGAAATCCACCAATTTATTTCTCCAGGGGTCAATTTATTTGCCCTGGAATATGGCTTGGGGCCTGCAACCCAGGCTTGTTTTCTACTGAAATCAGAATTGACTGTTGCCTTGCCCGAATATAATATAAAATAGATTTTTATCTTATTTTGTGACTGATTCAGTGAATTTGTATGAAATCTGTACAGTGTCTATTGCACTAAAGACAAGGTCAGCCTGCTGTGAATGGTATGATCAGTACTAAAGTAAGGACAAACACAGCCTGCATGTTGTTGTGGATGTTTCAGAGTCTGTACGAGCCCGGCAAGCGCCACTGGCTGAAGGTAAAGAAGGACTACCTGCACCAAGGCAGCATGGCTGACTCCGCCGATCTCGTCGTGCTCGGGGCGTACTTCGGTACAGGAAACAAAGGTATGAATGTGGCACTGTTTGTTGTTATCTGGGGCTCATTCCAGAGAACAATTGCAATGTTACAGGAGTCATAACATTTATTAATGTTTAGGGAGCTATTATTCTCATATTTTTTTTAAACAATATTTATTTGGGAAAACTTCCGGGATTCACGAACAGCCAACTTAATGGCTATCTGAACACGTCTCATAGTGCTACAATTATTTCTGTAGAATGGATTCCAAATGTATTCATTGTTTATTTCAGCTCAGTTGTCTCACTTTAACAATTGTGGTATATTGTCAACGAGTGATAAAGTCTCATGTGAATGAAGATAACATAAATAATAATTATAATAGGTTGTTTAATTCTCTGAGGAATATTTATTAATCTAATATGTCAAGAAAGTTAACATCATTCTGTTAGTCAAAAGAAAATGACACATCTTGTTGGTAAATAAATTGGAGAAATCTTGTCAGTCTAGAAATTGTCACAAACCTTGTCTGTCAAGAGAAACTTACCTTGAGAAGATCACAATTCTCCTGATTGTTGAGAAGTCCAAACACAAGGTGTTGTATTACAGGCGGGATGATGTCCATCTTCCTACTGGGCGTGTTCGACCCTGTGTCAAGGCTGTGGTGTACGGTCACTAAGTGTGGCAGCGGGCTGGACGACAAGATGCTGGACAAGCTGAACAAGGAACTGGACATGGTGAAGATCAGCAAGGACTTCAACAAGGTGCCCACCTGGCTGAACATCAAGAAGCCGGTCACACCAGACTTCGTCGTCAGTGATCCTAAGAAGGCTCCAGTTTGGGAGATAATCGGGGCAGAGTTCAGCAAGGCCGAGGTTCACACGGCAGACGGGATCTCCATCAGGTTTCCTAGGATTCAGAAGTTCCGGGACGACAAGGACTGGGAAACAGCCACGGACCTCCCTAGACTTCAGGTACTGCTTCTCAGTGATGTTCATCCGAGGTTATCCGAGAATGTCCGTGTTTGTTGCTAGTTCCGTGAGTGTCGTTACTAAATATTGCAATTTGGATTCTGGAATTCCATCTGCAGTAAAAAACAAAAATGGCCAAAGTAATATGTGCATCTTAAATGCATTCTTTATTGCTTTGTTGTAATTAACTTTAGGCTGAATATGTAGTATGCTGTGAATACATTTGAGATATCGGTTAAAATTACTTTTACCCAGTATTTATTTCAAAGTGACAACACAAATCACATTCTATTTTCCACCATACTTTCAGAATTCTGATTGTGTCTATGACACTTATCAATACGCTTGAGGATTTCTCTTCTGTATGTTGTAGATTCTTTACAAAGAGTCAAAGGAGAAGACCGACATCACTGCCCCTACAAAGGGAGGTAAGAACAGCAACGGCAGTAACAATAAGAATGGCAACGGTGATAAGAACAGCTCTGGCGGGGACACTGACCCCATCGACGTCGACGACGACGATGACGTCAAGACATCTCCAACCAAGAGGAAACTTGACAGCCATGAAGCCGTCACGCCATCTAAGAAAGTGAGTCGCAGTTATCTCCCTTGTCAGGTATTTAAATTTACATGGAAATGTGATGACAGCACTGGTCACAGATACAGATTATACAGACTATTTATTAATCCATAACTCTGTCCACCCAGCAGGGAATGGGTACCCGGAAGGATGGGATGGACATGTGAATGATAACCTTGTAATGCCTTCAACAGCAGTTTGGGTTGTATACTCCCCAGGGTGTTGAGATAGAATTGATGGCACACTGCTCCATCGACTGGGGTAGTAATGCAGTGCTACGAGCATGCTTTCGAGCATGGAATTGGTAATATATAAATGTTCACATTATTATTATTATTGTGTATTTCAGTCTAGGCCTACGTGCATGTACGGCGCGTCCTGTTACCAGACGAGCCCGTCGCACCAGTCCAAGTTTAGCCACCCCGCCGCCAACAGAACCCCAGAGAAGGCGTCTACTGGTGCCAGAACTACAGGGCCTGTCTCCAACAACAAGGGGTGTCTCCTGGACATCTTCACAGGCTGCAAGATCTTCCTACCTCCGTCTACGGAGAAATTCAAAGTCCTCAAGAGATACATCATTGCGTATCCTTCCACAAATATATATTTGAGCACTCTGATGTTTTAGTTCCATAGATTTTAGAGTTAGTGGGGGCGGGATGTAGCGCAGTGGTAGAACGTTGGACTTTGGAGCAAAAGGTACCGAGTTCAAATCCATGGGGGCCCGGCATCAATTTCGCAGAAGGTACATTTCTGACGCGATATTGAGTTGGTGGTTGAGATGCGATGTTGTGATATTTGTCTTCACCAGCAAGTGTCTGGAATAGAACTAGGTTGTCGTGATCCTGATGAGCATCTTGGGGTCCGACTAGAACTGGAACAGTACGAGTAGTGTTGT
The DNA here is from genome assembly GCA_032361185.1 of Lepetodrilus ovalis. NCBI lineage: Eukaryota > Metazoa > Mollusca > Gastropoda > Lepetellida > Lepetodrilidae > Lepetodrilus > Lepetodrilus ovalis. The sequence goes on along the minus strand of JAUTBQ010114640.1, from coordinate 4,906 downwards.
GTATGTCTAACTGTGTACATTGACTATGCACCTTAATTATATATACTTTGGTTATGTACCTTGACTTGTGCCAGATTTGACGGCGATATTGTCCCAGAGTTCAACAAAGGAGATGCCACACATATCATTTCTTCAAAGGGGAAGGTAGGTGTTTCACCAACATGTGCCTAAGTATGGCACTGAACAAGTGTGACAGCATAGTGTAAAATACTGAATATGTATTCTTTTCATAGGGGTTCCTTAATAGGCATTGACCACATTGCTTGCTATATGGCGACAGTCGTATTGCTATTTCTCAGACTGTGTCGTGGCTGTATTGCTATTTCTCAGACTGTGTCGTGGCCGTATTGCTATTTCTCAGACTGTGTCATGGCCGTATTGCTATTTCTCAGATTGTGTCGTGGCCGTATTGCTATTTCTCAGACTGTGTCATGGTCGTATTGCTATTTCTCAGATTGTGTCGTGGTCGTATTGCTATTTCTCAGATTGTGTTGTGGTCGTATTGCTATTTCTCAGACTGTGTCGTGGCCGTATTGCTATTTCTCAGACGGTGTCGTGGCCGTATTGCTATTTCTCAGACTGTGTCGTGGTCATAATGCTATTTCTCAGATTGTCTTGTTTCAGATGGGTGCAGTCAATGGGAAGGCAAAGGTCGTGACCCCAGAGTGGTTGTGGAAGTCGATCAAAACAAAGCGCCTTGTGTCATGTGATACGTACAAACCGTGATCTATATACTCTCATCAATGTTGTACGATTTGTCATGAATGCGCCATAATATTTCACCAACACATACACAGTAAATTACAAACAACCTTTCCGTATGTTTAAGAGTGGTTAGGTTCGGTGCAAGTAGAATGTATTGATGTTTGTTTCATCCTGGTTTCATGAGACATTGCACCATTTCTATTTCAACTGGTTATCGGCTAAATAGATTTGTTACGTCATGTAGTTTTCGACATTCTTGTCAGAGTTAGGAGAGAATATTATTAACCTTACTCCAAGCATCACATAAAACAGCCTACCCTATGAATATGTTGGATGTACACCATCATGATGGAATCGGGGAAGTTTATCCTCTCAAGAATTCTGAGCATTTACATTTTATTGGTTTATTTTTTTTACATATATAAAAGCAGATTTGTATATCATTATTACTGCCGTTAAGTTGTTTTCATTACATGTTTACATGTATACCGAATATTCTTGTACACTTGTGTAGTCAGTTTACACACGATACCAGTATTTACAAACTACATGCATTTGATAATTTGTTGTCATTTTCTATAGCTTTATGGTATTGTAGTATGAGCTTTTAGAAAATATTTGTTATATTAAGTATGAAAGATAATTAGAATGTACAAGCTGTTGTAGGTGTGTTGTTTGTGTGTTTGCCAGTCTTGATAACATGTTACTAGCTTTTAGTAGTGTACGAGGATAATGATTACCGTGGTCATGCACAGTCATCACCACACTGGATTGGTTTTAGTTGTTGAAAAACTTGTCATGCAAACTACCTACATCAACAGGCAGCTATATGTAGAATCTTTAGCATAGAACCTATTACACAATTATTGAATTTTAAATATGTACATTTCTGTTGAATTAATTATCACACTGGGTATCCTTTCACAAAGCTCTCTTATCCACTAAGGGAAAATAGTGTTCTCTTTCCAGTGCATTATCGTCGCAAATGGGCGAGATTCCCGCAGCGACGTTAAACTCCATAATCACTCTCATTGCAGTGCATTAGCTATCGGCAAAGAGTGCTATGGTCTCTTTAGTTGATAAGAGCTTCATAAAAGGATACACTGATTTTATTGTAATCAAAGCTTCTATTCCATGTGCATGTAACATATGCTTTTAACTTAATAAATTCAATTATTTTTTTTGGTAGAAACTGTCAGATATAATTCTCATCGGTACTTAGCATGTTTCAACTATTGTTTCAATGTAAATACAATGACCACTGACAGTAATTGTAAATATGGTGTTAGTCCCAATCTTCTTCTGTTTGAACACTGTGAACAAATGTCTGACAATCTTTGATCATTCTTAGATAAAAATAAACCATTTTTGTACAACTTCATTGTCATTACTTTGTTTTTGTAATGGGGTTTATAGTCGCTTTCTAGAATCTTTCACTAACATCACAACTTGTTAGTTTAGGGCAGGAGGAAACCTGCAACATCCGTAGTGCTGAATGTTGCAGTAAACTTGCGAGCACCGGTTGTTACTGACAGACCAAGGATGATAACCGTAGTGCCACTCTACAGACAGTGCATCCTACCAATATCGTCATCGCCTATGAGCGAGATATTCCCGCTGCGACATTGCATCAAAACTGTAACTTCTGCGAACATTGATTCCATTCCTTTCTACAGGCTTTGATAAATGGAAACTTTGTGGTTCAATAAATGTACAGTAGGCATACAGTATTCTTGTCTTCGTCATTGTATTGTCCAATGCTTTAAAGATGAAACTGCAACCAATGTTGCAAGAAGACAAAATGCTGATGCAGACTCAACAAAATTTAATAATACATCAATACATGCCAAAGAAGATGGTCAATAAACAAATACATGTAATACTACTTAGAACACTCAGCCCAGTATTTGAGCTACAATGTACACAATAAAGCAATAATAAACAGCGATTCATTTCTTTGGTGGTATTAATTAATGGATAATGATAACTTGCAGAAAATGTTTTTGGGACAGTCATTTCTGTATTGAAGAACAAAATTAGGGATTTCAGAGAATTAAGGTGTATAATTGACAAATGGTAGACTGGAACATTTTCCAGTGAAAAGAAAGTTACAATTATTTCCTTTTGATTAGAACCCTTCTATAGGAAATTTACCTTCACTTGTAATGTAAAGCAATCAGATGGAAATAAATTGTCAGATGCTATTATCATTCTATGGATTTCAGAGTTAAACAGGAGATCATTACATTAATCAAATGCATGTACTAGTACACAATAAATTTGAAGCATACATTAAGTTTTTTGCAAATTGACAATTTGAAAAATTATCCCTATACATTATTTTATCTTGTGTATGACACAATGAGATTATCATGGTTAAAGAATTCTAGCATGTTTTATTTCTACCAAAATACAATAACTTTTTTAAATCTTAGAACACAGTGGGAAGCCTGGACTTTAAATCAGAATTCTTTTGTTCAATAAACTAATACCAAATACATGAGATCCATAAACAAAACATCTGTAAATGTGCAACTCATTCTGCAAAATTTTCATATTGGATTATAGAGTGTAAAAAGTTGATCAAAGCGAGTTCACGTAGCCAAATATTCAATAACTGCAGCATTAAATCATGAAAATCTACTGCAGTTTGACTTCTATCCGTCAGTAGCCAGTACGTGAAGAGTATTTCTAATGTTAAAGCAAAATCCAATATAACAACAAAAATGAACATGATACATATACACTGTATAATGATAACGATGACTGACGTCCCACGTACTGTACTACCAAGACCATGCATGATATGATAACTGTCTCCAATAACGCTGCATTCATTACCATTTAAAGTGCCAAGATCATTCTTGCATAGGTCACTAACAGACTTATTACATAATCTGATACAATTCTGTTCACCCAGCAGAGAATGGGTACCAGGTAGGATATGGTAACCTTGTAGTGTTAGAAATGGCAGCTTGGGTTGTACTCCCCAGGGAGTTGAAAATGAACTGAGTGTACACTGATCTATTGACTAGGGATATGCTGCTTTGAGTATGCCTTGGGGTGGATTTGGTGCATTGAAAGTAGCCATTATTACAATATTATTTCCACGACAAATAACGTTTATTTTTTTTCTCACCAAGGTTTGTTTCCTAATCTAGAAATATTTGTTTGCCTAAATAATTTCACCTACCTTCTGACACTGGTGAGCACTATTCTAACACTATCAGTTTTAAGGCAAAATTTCCCTCCCCAATGTTCCATAATATTTATGTCCCTTTGTGGACAGTAATAATGTCTCAATCTGGAGACATAGCATCATAATTATTATGGTAGATTAGTTTTTCCTAGTTAGTATTTATTGATTGAATTATTGCTTTACGTCGCAGCGGGAATATCTCACCCATAGGCGACGACCCTAGTTAGTAATGCATACACATGTATTATACAGAAGAAAAACATTTCTTTTAATGTAAATATGGTCTTGCAACATGGCAGCTACCAACAGGTTTAGTCAAAGGTCCAACATATGGATCTCACCTACTAGTAGTCCTTGTTTAAACGTTTTGTGTCAATTTTGCTTCTTTCTATTTTTCTTGTGATTTTTCAATAAAAAATATATATATTTTTTTTTTTTATTACTTTGAACTTTGCCATCATCCATAGTTCATTAAAATTCCACCACCAGTTTTATTCGCCCAAATATTTTTGCAGCCATATTTAAAATGGTATTGCAGACCGCCTTTTGAAGTGTAATAATGGTGGGATTAAACTAATTGTTGGTAAGAATTCAAAGTAAATGTTCATGAACACAAGTATCCATGGATTACTCTTTCCAAGTTCCTGACCAAGTTAAGTCATATTCATTTCAATACAAGGTACTCCAATTATTTTTGTATTTAAGAAGTTGAATAAAAAATCAAAAGGATCATTAAAAAAACAACTAAGAACTTGCCATAAAATGTCTAACCAAGGACCAGAATCATACCATGTTGAAGACACATGAACTGAAGAAGGGGTTGATTTGAGGAATACTAGTTGGCCTTGCAGAGATGCCATCTCGAGTGTAATGAATGTAGCTCGAAATTACTCTAGCCTTCCCATGATACATGCTCTCCTGACAACGATAGCACATCAGTCTGTACTATACGCTGTCACACTACGAGGGTTTTCGTGTGTTCAGCATTATACAGAATTTTAT
>JAUTBQ010114529.1:0-15648 GCA_032361185.1 Lepetodrilus ovalis | reverse complement strand
GGTTCTACTTCAGAACGAAAGTCGCCGACCTTTTGGATGAGTAGGAGACGAAATATCAAACTACCAACATACCATAGCTAAATTGTGAATGAACAAAAAGAAATACTCATACATGTTCATTCATCAGTCATGCCCTTGCACTGAAAACGAGGCAATGATATATTCAATAGTAAAGTGAGCATACTTCAGTTTCTCATTAACAACTGTGCCCAAGTAGTTCTTTTAAAAAGTAAAATTTTAATAATAACTAATATCACTGTACCCTCTCTCTCTCTCTCTCTCTCTCTCTCTCTCTCTCTCTCTCTCTCTCTCTCTCTTTACTTGGGATTAGTACTCGTAATTCATTGCGGTGTGGTTATGCCACTTTATGCTATATTCAAGCTATGTGAGATCAAGCCATGTGAGATCGTGTTGGTATATACAGTACCCGTTATTGATTGCAATTTGTCAAATCCTAAACATGACTGACATTCGTTTTTTTTTATCCTTTCATATGCATCGTCGTACCTTTCTGTACAAGGGAATATAAACCTATAACAAATCGACGCACCAGTTTCCCATCAGTAACGCTATTTCCATGATAAATGCTAAAGGGTAGACTGTGGTATGCCTCCAAAATACAATCACATCAATATTCAGTAGGATTATTAAAGAGATGTCTGCATATAATTTATTCACACGTCAAAGCTTATTGCCTAATGACTTGTTCTCATTCGAGAAGATGATACATTTTCCGATGTCGATGCCCTAGCCCTAACAAGAACGCCTCAAACCCTCTGCCATTTAATTCCAGGTCTAACATCCTTGTCTTGAAATAAGCTATGACAACTAATAAGCAATTTAAATCAATATTAAAGATAAGCACACTTATTACAAAAGTCACATCACGGGTAATAATCATTTCCTGCTCTAGGAAGGGGATGACGAAATTTCGGCCATAATATTATGAAACCATTTTGATTACAAATTCATTCTTAAGTCAGGTTTTGTTCACGAATCCACCCATACACAGTTTGAACTTGAACATGAACTCGTATTCAAAAGATTCGTAATTTCGGGGCCGTATTTCGTGTCCGATCTACAGTACGACCATTTCGAGGAACGCATACCTGATCACAGTACGACCATTTCTGATCACAGACTCCCATAGGTTAACGCTATCCAAGCTGTATAGCTTTGACACTACCAAACTTTGTCCTTCCAATATGTAGCGTGATATCCTTCAATCAAACGTGGGTCCAAAGTGCGCGTAGACAACTCTAGCATTAATCCTCATTCTCCAAGCCGCGTTGACTAATCCACTGAGGGAAAGCAACCTTCTAGGATAACCGTGAATTCTTGAGCCTTGAAAGTTTCGCCATAGTTTATCTGCTACAGAAGTTGGATGCTAATCTATTAGATACACGCAACATTATTTAAAGGTTTACGACCAAACAGATTCCTGAAAGACGAAACAGATTCCTGAAAGACGACACACGCCATGTATGCCACGAAGAGGTCGCATAAGACATAACCAATTCCTTAAAGACGCCACACGCAATTTATTCCATGAAAACGTCGAATAACAGATTACATAAAGGCTTAACACGATATCCAGTCAACGCGTGATTTCCACCAAACCAATGGAATCAAAGTCGACAAAGACACGTAGTGTGGATAAATGTTATGCCTGGATTTTCATAAGTAATACAGATGGGAAGTTGTATTCACTATGTCTAGAACGTCTTCACCAAACTGTGTTCAACAAGGACATTTGTCCTCACGTTTTACTTGTTCTTGTCACACAGAGAGAGAGAGAGAGAATGAGAGAGAATGAGAGAGAGAGAGAGAGAGAGAGAGAGAGAGAGAGAGAGAGAGAGAGAGAGAGAGAGAGAGAGAGAGATATGGTCATACACCTCACATTCTCTTGAATGCCAAGGGCAGACAATTACGTATGAAAAGCTTTGTCGATCGTTAAGTTATTACATTTCAGGGCAATTCTTATAACAATTGAAAGCAAAATTCACCGGTATTACAATTCAGTGCAGTTTAACTGCAGTGCTATAGGCACTTATTACAACGGGTTCATTATTACATTTCAGGGTTTTACAATCACTTCTTTTATATGAAACGCACATAGTATATTACATTTATGAAATATAAAGCAAGAATCACGTACTGCAAGCAATATCAATAAATACATTTAATTTTCCATCGGAATAAAGCTACTGCCGTTGGGCAGCAATGCTATAATATGTTGAACGTGACTTATCTGTTGATGCGGCCAATATTTGCTCATGTTTGTTGGATTATTACGCTGGCGTTCATCCAGGATATGGACAATCACATCAGGCCGAGTCGTACCAGACGCTAATGAACTTATTTCCTACCAAAAGGCCAACACGACTACAACTATTAATACGTATGGGAGAGACCGATAACTATCATTGCACGGCCTCAGATGTGTGGCACAATTACTCATGGTTTGGGGGGAAGGGCCCTCCATCCCGCTAGTGTAATTAATGTCACTCGTTCCGGAATCGATAACCTCAAGCCCCTAAAGGGACTTAACCGTGGATCCCTGGGGCGCCATCTACATCCCTGAAGACGTATAGGATAGGTCAAGATGACGTACGACTTGACAGACACTTAACTCGACGATTATCGGCCGCAGTTGGCATATGCTGGAACGATATGTATACAGAATTGGCTCGAAGCGACAGCAGGCGTCTGAGAGGTCCTTTAAGCATTCAGATGTTCGACACCGTATCTTACCACGACTGTCCTGTACAAAGCGGCGTAACTCTAACCTTAGCAGTGTAATCTATGGCTAATAGTCTATGAGGCTGGAGACAAGAATCTGTTGATCTCGTGTAGCCTATTCGACATATCTGCATTATCAATTATTATTACGTGTACCCAATTGCATATTACATGACATGCTCATACATACAACCAAGAAGATGATATAATGATTAGATGTTTACAATCCAGAGTATCGTTTCTCCAACCTTCACTATGAGACCAGGGACGCTCTTGTAGCGCTACAATAGTTGTAACTGGGCTCCGGCCACAATAGAAAGCGTTGACGTTACAATAGTTGTAGCCTACAAAGCGTCGTGCAACGGGATCATGAGCGCTAACTTTGCAGTGCATTAGCTATCAGTAAAGAGAGCGCTATGACCACTTAGTGGATAAAAGAGCTTCGTGAAAAGGATAGCCTGATATCGTTTCTCGAAGCTCTCTTATCTACTACGAGACTACAAGAACTCTCGTAAGGACCTTTTATACATTGCGCTCGTGCACTTACGAGAGCGCTGTTGTCTCATAGTGGATAAGACAGCTTAGAGAAACGATACCCTGAATACTATTTTCCACTTTTAGTATTGCTATATAATACTCGTAATTTGTCATCATTTCATTTGCACTGAATATACAGTTGTGAACTGAGAATGTACAATGCACTACTCGACACTCCTAGAATGTTTCCTAGATTCAACTCTCACTCCTACGATGATAAAGCTTGTCTAGGCTAGCTCTTGTTATTTCTGTCGTACAATCAATTTTCGTTCCAGATAAAGGTCATTCATTCTCTACACCGATGACCTGTTTAATGTGAGAATGTTGCCGACGGCAAGGCAGACATATCTGTAAGACATCAGCGTGTGAAACTAATACGATGTCACGATGTCACCATGCGTCGTCATGAAGATTGCCTTTAAACGACAGACACACACACGCCTTGCGCACCTAAAGCCACCTCAAAAGCTAGATCCGATATCATTTCAAAGATGTGAACACTACTCCGCGATATACAGGGCGACGGTTCGTTCTAATTAAACTTAATTATTCGTTAGTTTTAAAGCTACAATTCATTTTACAGAATAACTCTCCAAGATTGTATTTTAATTATAGCAGTTAGTTCTCCCCACAGGGACTGAAGCTAATCTCAATGCATCAAAACCAAGAAGTATTTAATATTGTTTTACGTCACGAACAATAATGAGCCTCTGACGTTGGCTATAATGCCCAGGACACATTCAGCAAGCCAGATGAGTAGGGTCGTATTTGATTGAGGCCCGAGTCTGGTTGCATGAAAAGGAAATCTGATTGGTCAGTAACGCTCGTTTCACGTTCGTAAAACCAGTTTTGGTGCTCATGGACATGCGCAGTACTAGCCCAACCTTCCTGTCGAATCAAACACGGCCTTAGTGTCATACAATGATCTTCGATTCTTGGTGCTGTGAAGATTCTGCCATTTCATAATTTATGTATCGTTAAACAGTTGCAATTGTATATTCATAAGGCATTGAAATTAAGAGAAAATGTGCAGAAGAATAACAACACTTAATATTGAAAATGCTCATGTATAATCTTAGGTAGCATCGTAATCGTATGTATATGTATATGTGCGTGTATATGGGCCAATGGCCTTAATACTGAATAAACGAATTGAATGAACACATTTGACAGATCTGGGTATCCTTTCATGAAGCTAAGAGACCACATCGCTCTCTTTGCCGATAGCTAATGCACTGCTAAGACAGCGCTATGGCCTCTTTGTAGAAAAGAGAGCTTTGTGAAAGAATACCCTGGCAAATACATATATCGTCAAGAACATTTCGGTACAATATCAGTAATACTCCGGTTTCACAAACAGCGAGACGAGATATATGTTTTACAAACACCAAACCCTTACCCACCCTCTATCGTTGACAATATTTCGGACCTGTCCTGTGTGCTGTTAATTTCATTGGAACAAACTCAGGTGGTCTTAAATTCGGAATATGAATAGTCCATATGCACTCCTAAATATCACAGACAAGTGTTCGATTTCCCGTCACTTAACGTTCATATAAACACTGAACAGAGGTTTGACGACGAAGTGAAGGGTTCTAAGGGCCTCATATGCAAGCACAGACATTCCTAATCCTTGGAAATGATTCAACCATTAGCCTCAATGGGTCCTAACGGCGTAATTTCCCACGGGAAGAACCCATGATTATTACTGGTACGAAATATCGAAGCAAGGGCTATAATGGGTTTCATGGTCGATGCTTGGAATTTCGGGAGACGCCAAGAACTTTTAGTTTAGTTATTAGGTTGTAGAAAAGCGGCATACCTCCCAATGCTTTCCTCATACATTCAATAATCCTCAGACGTACTTACGAACTTGCGTATCGCTCCGGGATTGTTCGATTTTGCTTCTCGGAGTGTTGGATGAGAACATTTGACAGGAAGATGAATTTACAATTCAAATTTGATTCTGTTTACAGTGAGATCGAAGTGTGATAGACATTAGCACTTGTTTGATTGTGAGGCTTGATCTCGCGGCGAATCAATTACGAGGAGCGTTATTGACGAGTACTTTAGTTTGTAGGGAGAGATGCATTATTCTACGAGTCGCAGCTAATGAGAAGAGTTCGAAGACTCCCTTCATTTTGTCAATACGCTTTCTGGGCGATAACAGCCAATCCGTAATATAACCTTTCCCATTTTTATCTGTGCTTGAATGGACTTTTTATTACGTTTTCGTCAGTATTTCCCCTTATTATGTTCAATGGAGATCCAGAAACAGTTACTGTAAAATCACGAACTTAATGCGCGCATGATATTAATGCGAACAAGGCGTCAGCCGTGCATTTATTATTGCGTGACGATCTATCTACGACCGACACACAATAATCAAGTATACAGAAGCCAACATTTGACAAGGATAATACTTAACATGACCACAATGCATACCTACCGACTATTGTATTCTATTAGGTAATTCCGGAATAGACGCCCAAAGGCAGATACATGGAGATGATTTTAGTGCCACCCCTCTCCCCTTTTTCGGATAGCAAATACTTGATTTGTGTTCCTGGCAATCTTTCAAGAAATTTACATAATAGATACTTAAACAGTTCCAGTTTGAAGCCATCTGTTCAAGTCTAATGTACGCTTAAAACCACTGAAAAAAATAAATATATATACATGTATTATATAAACGAAAAAGAGAGAGGACAATCAATGCCATACGGTTGCGGGACCGACTGATTGTGACATTAACAACATTTTGGACGATTGACGCTAGATTACACTCACCGATTCGAGAACATTATTTCATTGAGGTATCGCCACTGGCTATCGACATTATCGATATATACAGTAGATCGAAATTACGTTGGACGTTGCCTTTAGGCTACGATATACGGAACCATTAGATTTTCGAACGGAAAGTTATATCCTGGCATTTCCTGAATGTATGTAACTTTAAAGAAATAATATCAAAGATGGTTGACCTAGATAATGGTCAAGCGAATGTAATTTCTATCTGAGACAAGTTATATTTGTCCACCCAAAAGTTCTTATTTACTAATGCATTTATTCCCCTAAAACAAATTCATCACAATTTTATATGAACAAATGTTACGCAACACTAATTATCTTATCTTTGATGCATTAACCGATCTATGAATGAAACGTAGTAGTGACTTATTATAATTTAGTCGTATCACTTTGAGTTATGTCCCCTTGCATTATTATAAAGAAGCAAAACAAAATACGACAACATTCAGGTTGTAAGAATACAATCTATCGTGGGGTTGCATTGGAATTATATCTACCATACAGCGGTGGACATGCTTTTGGAAATACAAACATGTATGTCAAGTGAAGGTACTGTAGCTAAAAACTAGTCCAAAACGACCATACAAATATGCGACTATGTTGGTTTAAATTATATACAGTCCTGAATACAGACGGACAATTAACGATAATTCAACTAACGCCTGGCACACATCTAGGGGAAAACTTAAACAAACAGCCAACCAATGATATCATTTCCCTACGATTTTGCTGTAAAAATCTATCCAATGAAATAGCGTCCTGCTAGTACTATGCTGGTCACGTGTATCTAATCTACGTTGGAAGTACGTCCGTTATGCTTATGCTATATTTGTCTTTGGAATTGTCATTGAAAATGGTTCTATTTTTAGCTCCTTGGCTGTTTGCGCACGTTTTCCCCAAGACATGAGCCGGGAGTACTATGAAGTGCGAGGATTACAGACTATTTACAAGATAGGTCATAATTTATGCGTTTACGGATGACGTTTTGCTGGAGTGACAACCCTATCATATTTAAGCATAATTTTACATTTTAAATGTAAATGATAGTCAATAGATAAAGATATATGTGTGTACGTGCATAACACATTCCGAATTATTTCTGAATTCGTTTTTGAAAATAAAAGAGAAATGCATAATATACAATGAGAACTGCATTATAATATTGCGATTATTTATTGATATCATTTGCTAACCCCTTTCCCCCTAACAATGTGTAATATTATAAATTTTCAGTGTAAATAACCATTTGAGAACTGTACAAGTGAGGTCAAGACATGAAGATATCAACTATACCACTGAGCTTAACACGAAGGAAATGCATCCATTGAAAGCACTGGGATGACACTATCGTTTGAACCATCTGGTAAAAAGCAATAAAACAAAATCAAAGCATTCGTTTGACAGATAGCTATGGGAAAACATATCGCAAGAGTGCAACGATGATGTCAGTTTGCAATCGCTCAAGTTGGCAATTACACATTGGGATGTCAAACATGTGCTATTTCTTCTAATAGGTTTAAGCGGTTTCCGTGTTCAAGCGCTATTTAATTTAAACCACGAACGGAAGTGGTCTCAAAGTTCAATTGAATAACCCATTTTTTCCCTACAACCCTCATTTCAACATGACGCAATATCATCAATATTCTGACGCCCGAATATTTATGTGTTAATATGGTTTAGGCGATACATATGTTCGTGTTAAAATTCACTGACATAACTGTCACATTTAATTGATTAATGTTCATTGACTATGTTTACACAGAATTTACAACTTGTGCTGTTTTCCGTGTACATAATATTACGAAAAACCGTGTGCGCATAGGACATCATATTACTAGTTGTTTCGAAGTTTCAGTGGTTATACGGCGTCATGTCGGTCCGCAAGATTCCGAATTTCCCGAAGCCCGTTTACACGGTATTTGGTCCATAGCGTCACTGTATTAGGTACATATTAGCACCACATGATCTGCGTACAGGCTTCTAACTACGTTGATAATAGTACTACAGGGTATCGTTTCTCGAAGCTCTCTTATCCACTCCTGTTGTGGGGAGTGGAGACAAGGGTACTATATTCTTTCAAGAATTTATCTTATCTACTACGAGACCATAACGCTCTCTTTGCAGTGCAACTATAACGTTATGTTCTCTTAGTGGATAAGAGAGCTTTGTGAAAGGATACCCTCTATTATATATTAGGTTCACACACATGTAGGTATTATAGGGCCCGTGAATATAATAATTAGGTTCACATTCTTCTAACTGGATCCGTTCCTATCGTATTAGCTTCATGCTAGAGCCACAGGGTTATTGTATTGCATATCGAATTAGGTTCACGTTAGCATCCCAGTCTCAGCGAATAGACCGCTATTAGTAACAAGTGGCCGTTGTCTATTACATTAGCCTAAGCTTCAAATGCAGGCTCTCATATGAAAGTTCTAATATCTGTGTATTTATTATCACTGGGCGCTTATGGGTGCAATATTCCCGCTGCAACGTAAAGCAATAATTCAATCAATCAATCAATCAATCAATTATCACTGGGTCCTTGTGCAATTTAACTGACTTCATTGTAACCGCATCGTATGCTTTGAATTTAATAAGCTGGGTATCCATTCACGAAGCTCTCTTATCCACTAAGAGAAAAATAGCGCTCTCTTTGCAGTGCAATAGCTACCGACAAAGAGAGCCCTATGGTCCCTTAGTGGATAAGAGAGCTTCGTGAAGATACCCTGATCTTAATCGGTCATTAGTTACCCAGAGCATGTGACTCTTAATTAAACACCATTTGGCTCCGTGATGATAATTACTGTTCAACATCGAGTTCGTTCCAAACCTACACTGATTCTAATGTGAACATCAACACCAGAGCGTGTCGTTGAGATCGTATATTGAAATATAAAGGATAAACTCGTGGGTATTGAATTCATGTTTAGGTTAAGGGCATTAATTGTGTTAGTTGATATTATTATAGCATTTACATCGAACAGTAACCCGTACTGCACATACTTACTTATTGTAGGTTCATAATAGCATCATGATGCCTGGCCAGTTCGCAAATGTTGTTTATTTACTACAATATGTCACTAGTCACTATTATTGTTCGTAGACATAATATTATGTTCAACATACAAAACAATGTCGTGTCAGTACGTTTGTTTATCAAATTAAGTTCACATTAGTTCATATAATTGGTCTCGGCTGTTGAATTAAGTTCACACTTGCATCATGGGACGAATGGATATTGAATTAGATGCAGGTTTGCATTAGTGTAAGCAAATATATTAACAGGTGTTGTAGAAAAAGACGATTTGCACATACATGGCTGTATAGAATTACAAAAGACACGTAGATACATAAAATGTATCTACATGTATGTGTCTACGATAAAAGTGTTAGTTAATAAATGAGTATACACATATTCCAACCGTACGCCCGAATTAAAATTGTGCATCAATTGAGAACAATGGGATACAATATGAAATGTACATAAGTACAATGTCTTACAAATAATATGTTAAAGTTCACGTCCTGCCTACTGGTCTTGTAACTTCACGCGGTTTGGAAGACATTCCCGAATAGGCCAAGTCAATATTAAGCGCTTTCCGTAAGATAGAATGCATGTACATACACCTTCAATAAATCGTTGGTTTAACTTTACCAACTGCGAGTCTTAACGTTTGTTTTTGTGTGTGGCTGGAAACAGTGTCACCAAGAGGGGGGTGGGGGGTGGCGTAGTAAGCATTGAATACACGTAACACATTATTATCTCCCCTGGTTCATGATCAGCTGCCGTTGGCCTTACCGTTAATATCGTTAATCTTGTGTGTGGTTCGCCTCGCACCATAAAGCGAAAATACATTGACAACATAGGAAAACAGTATCCCTACCATACTAAGTGACATGGTATGCAACAAGAGCTATCAATCCCGACACTTTTCCACACGTTTTATTGGCGCTATAGTGAGCGAAGACCTTGGTACGGACCAACACGGCTTTATAACGTAGACACATGCACTACACCGACGGAGGCTAGAGATAAATAGTCTCACTCCATAAGGGGAAACACTGGTCGGGCAATTACTGAATGTATTCCAGCGCCAACATCGATTAACTCTCCCCAAATAGATGCTATCATGGATCGCGACGTAGTAAAAACATGATGGTTGTTGGTGTAGTAATCTGGACCTGTCTAAATATACTGATGCCGAATTTGCAACGGAGCAATGCTGTGAGACATGGCAGTTTGGATCTAAAGGAACGTGACGTTTCCAATTGATTGGGTTTCTATTATCTCTGACATATTAACCCAATTATTCTGTCAGATTAGATTCCATTACGAGTACACATGCAGCATTGGGAACTTGGCAGTGGTAGGATTTATTATTATTTACGGTATGCGTTATTTCAGTGGGTCCATTTGCTTACGGAGAAGAACAATCGAAATGCATGCTTTCCTAGCTATGTATATATATATAATCTATATAAATAAATGAAGTCTCGTTTGGAACCCGTACCGGTAAACTAGAAACGGTTTCATCACGTACGCATATCAACCGCGGCATCATTTAGGACTATCACACAAAAGCCATTGGGTTAAGCTTAACTGTGGTCGCATCCAATTCGGGGTCTCTGGTCACAGTTTGGGATCTGGAGATAAATTATCCCGACAATCCTATCGCTTCTTCGAAGCTACTGAAACGCATACTTATTGTCATGCACAGAAGAAAAAAACATGTCCAAGATCCTTTTTTTCCGGGTTCCTCAAGGACCCTTATAAGAACACTATCCATCGGGTATTTTGGACATTCAAGACGACGCTCTATCCATGGGCGTCCTTATAAACAGGCCAACCAACAGGACACCCGTTTGACAGATGTCACATCAGTATCATAGTGTACAGTTATCAGAATTGATTTTACAAAACATGTACACCACAATTATGGTTGAGATTTCTCATTCGCATCATTGTATATGCTATATGTTTACCACTATACCTGTCTTATCGAAACTCAGTTATTGAGGACTCTCTTCCCAAAAGAATCATCTCTCTGCCATGTATATTATTATAAATCAATGACTACAATTCCCCGTGAAAGCAGTGGACGATGTCAGACAGATTATAAAAACCGCATCGAGAACCATGTATTAAATCTCATTACGCCAAGCTCAGACTCATATATGGTATACACTATCATATTGTATCCTTGTGTAGAAAGGGCGGTGAGGTTGATAGTTGAGTACGAAATGAAAACAACGAAATATCGTATGGCAATACATGATGGACTACTATCGCATCATATCAAAATACACGTTGTTGACTGACAGCTATATAAATACTTCAATCAAAGACAATGCCAATGCAAATCGATGCACATAGCTCATTTGTACAACATATACAGGTTTCAACACCCAAGATAATAGGGCACGATTGACATATGCCAATAAATACAACACACATGTACTAATTACAATCTGGAATATGTCTTACCTCGAAGAACTGCGCTGCGTTTGGATGTCCAGCGAGACCAGATAACGAGCCCATCTGTCGAGGTCGAATCCCCACAGAAAACACTTCTGTGACTTGATACAACGTCAGTGTATCGCCCCGCACCTGTTGACGCGTCAACGAGTTCATTGCACGCCTCGTCATCTCCCATGTCATCAAACGCATGACACACGTGCACATCGACCAACACGCTCAGGATCAGACACAACAATCCAGGATTAGAAACCATATTGACAAATCCTAAAAAAACAAAACCCCAAACAATGTTGTCCTCTGTGCCAATTTTATCCCCGTGTCCAAGTCTTAATCTGATGATGCCTGTCTGGATCAGCGGTATTCCATGAAGACTGCTGCGGCTGCAATTCTAGCTAAAGATATGTTTTGACCTCTTGCATGGATATCAGTAGAATCCACTGTAAACGAGAAGAGTCTTGGAAGCGAAGACGGCTGAGCCGGTGACGACGGTAATACCAGTAAAAGGCGTTGCTTGTTCATAGCAATAGCACAACCAGATTGTACGCCTTGATGGAGTTCCGACGCTGCCCAATCAGCGAGCGGAGACCTCCGATGTACTCGATTATAACGGGATTGATGGACGGACTTTTACCGACATCCCTCTGAACAGTCGTCTTTGTTTTGCGCGTTTCCCGGGAGTGGGAAGCGCCGCGGTGCAGTGGGATCCTTGATCCTCACAGGGATCGTCTTTTATCGATCTGCAGCGATTCCGTTACCCCGAGGTACACACACTGATGTCACTCTAAACCCGTCGCTGTGCCGGTGTAAATTGTCGGACAGCTGACGTGACGCACGTCTCGCGCAAACACTGACTCGCTCGTATGTCTAATTTCGTAGAAGGCGAACTTTAAAATCCATTTACTGTAGCACGAACTCGCAAATCTTCACGACTTGTCCAAATAAAAAAGATCTTCCCTTTCTTATATTTATTTTCTGTAATATCAATGAGTAAAACTGGCAACGAAGCGTGTAAATTTGAAATCTTTTGGCAACTGTGCTTGAAATTACTGAGGGAATTACTCTATTAGTCTCTGAGAAACGACGACTATTTGATTTATGCCGTGTTCTCCTACAGGATACGCCACGAAGTCGCTCTTCACCGACTGATCAGTTCTATTCTTCACAATTCTCTCCAGTAGACTGAACGTAATAACAGTAACGATCTCTGACATTTGACTCTGTTATCGTTCCTTGTTCTAGTTGTGAAACGGAGGGGCTGGTTGGGAAGGATGGGTAGTGGGGGGAAGAGAATTGCGGCAGGGGGTCAACATTTTGAGGACGGTCAGATGGTATATGCCGAGGTAGCGTTTATTGGATAACGGTCGCGACTGCAATAATCTAATAGGACAAAGTATCAACTAGATCAGATTTCAGGTCTATTTTGTTTGCATTCCACTCAAGTTCAGTCGGAAAAAACGATTATTAGCGCATATTACTCCAGCCAATGGAGTCGATATCGAATGCATTAAGATCGTATCTTGTTCTAAGTCCATGGAACTAAAATAGAAATAGAAACAAATTGCTTTCAACCGTAGAAAGTGAGACGGGAGTATGCTAACACATCAGAATATATCAGATAACCTACGAGAAGTCAGATCTGCATGTATCAATAAGTATACTTTCTACATTTGAGCACACAATCTATGAAATGCATTGCATATTAAACACTGGCATGGACTTCAATCTATAGAAGTATAGCTCTTGCTGCCGTCAGATCGCTCGAAGTAATATCTTCCATGATATTGTTAATTCTTTAAAATAATGAATTATTAAAAATGAAGCTTCTTTTAACAGCACGCACTCGACTAAGAAGATATGTCGACATCATTTCTAAAATGTGCAGTGAAGTGAAATATGAGGCAACATAATATTGATCTAATTTGCGTAGATACTGCAATTGGGGAAAGGAAAAAGTTGAATCAAGACATAAACATTGGAAATTGTTGGTAGTGGTATAGACCATATTTAATCTCTTTGCTACCGCGGAGAATTAATTCAAGGCATCTGTTGTAAAACAGATATATTACATTCTCCCTAAATATTACAACTTCGAATTAAATAATAATAAACTTCATAAAACGTTAGTTGTTATCGTGGCATTTTAATGTTTGATGACGCATATACCGTTAAGAAGCAACTAACGTAATTTGCGTTACATTGCTTGAGTGAATACTGGTATGTTTGGAATGAATTTAGCTCTTACCGCTAACTGAATGTATAGGATCATAGGCTTATAGAATGCGGAATGTATATACACAAGTGTGATTAATGCAATTGACATTGATTCCACTGGAGAATTCTAGCATTACTTCCGCTAATGGTTATTGAAATATTATCGGATGAAACTACACTTGCGGTAGGCTCATTTTACATGCACCCTCTACCACACATGCACACGACCAGTGAGCGAGTTATTGTTTTACGTCACAGGGGAATCTTTCACATGTATCCGACACATCATACTACACCGCCGCCAGCTCGTTAACGTAAATGGAAATGGCAAACTTTGGAACCAGGACATTCTCACTTTCACATGGATTTGAGTCCGCCACACTATTACACTTGTAAATCGACACACTACAACACTATCATCAGGACGTATGCCCTTCTAAGCCACCACATGACAACTTATAATGAGAACGTATGCCCTTCTAAACCGCCGCACTACAACTTAAGTTGGATTTATACTTTGACGCCGTGACGCGGCGAAACTTGCTAGCACACGCTTACCGGTGTAGCCGTCCAATCCCCCCCACCCCACCGCCAACCCCCCACACACAATCAGAAAGCTTCTCAGTAAACTACACAACGTACCATCACCAGAAAGCACACCCTTGCAAACCGCCACACTATAACTCATCATCAGAAACCCTCCTAAAATCACACACACCCTTATTAACAGCCACATTACAAGTCAAGAAAGGACACTTTCTACACCCTTGCAAACCACGACACTATACAGCGCATCAGCAGAAAGTATGCCTTTCCATAAGGCCACACTAGAACTCATGACAAGTTTGCCTCTGTAAAACCGCCACAGAGAAGAACATTGGCCTCAGTAAACCGCCGTCCTACAACTCAGGGTTAATGTTGGCAATTCTGGGCACATCATGGCTTTGACCTTTTCCTAAAGCTGCATTGTTGCCAGTTTCCAAGCATTTACAGTTGATGTTATTGTTCGCGAAGCAACCTCGACATGCAATAGAACTATACTTAAATTATAGAACGTGCTCAGCTGTCCTAGAATAGCCATAAACCCCAGGCTGCAAGGTCGGATTCATCCGTTTTGGGCGGCTCTGTATGAAATTAATGAAGGCTGGTCGATACGTGTATCATCTTCTCGGTGTTCGTAAGAAAACTGGAGCTTCCTATAAACTTGTGCGTATTTATCTATTTGGCTGCAGACAACTTTAATCACAACGGAGTAGATTTCGGGAAGATCCAATATTTAAATTTCCGCGAGACCTTTCCTTTGTTTAGCAGCGTTGGTGAAAGAAGATTAGGGGAGGGCGTTGCGGATAATGAAGGATTAACAATGAAGTTATCCGTTTGTTTTCCGAGCTTGCCAGATGCATTCATAGGCAGTTCCAGGGTGCGGATATTACATTCAGAGACGGAAATCTGATTTTGAAGTTCTTGTTACTTTTTTTAACAAAACCTTTGCACTAAATACCTTAGGTGAAGTCTTATATTATGTGCAAACGGTTTCACATTTACTCTTACTAAAACAGGGCAAGCACATCTTTTAGTCATCTCACTAAAATCCCATTACCCGTGAAGCTAGAATAATGGTACTTTCAAACATGGTGATGATGAATATTTCTAAGTGCTTATTATCTTGTATATTTTAGGAATAGAAATGTGCGTTGCGGACATTAGACAATAAACACCCTGGCACACACGTAGGGGCAAATCTGCGCAAACAGACAGCCAATGAAATACTTTTCCCGATGAAATCGCCATAAAATCTATCCATTGAAATATATGTTGTCATTGTTCTATATTTATATCACACACACACACACACACACACA
>JAUTBQ010114418.1:0-15650 GCA_032361185.1 Lepetodrilus ovalis | reverse complement strand
AGAAATGCTATGTAGTCGACGTGATAAGTGCTCTATTCTATTTATGAGTGGAACATGTAAAAATCCATATCTGAGATGCATCATTCTTGAAAGACTTGGAGACATGTCGCCTGAGAAAAGGCCACTATCACAGTTATATCAGGGGCCCTTCTTGAAGGTCGTATGCGATCCCACGGTTGTTCAATAGGAAAACACGGTGCTCACGCGATACATCCCTCTGACACATGTCTGCTCGTTATGCAAGACTCTCAGTTGGTCTACACATCGGCATGTTCGAAAATCTGCCATGTCATATTTCCATTGAGCAATATCATCTATCTAGCCAGATCAGTGAAATCTAATCCAGCATAAAGTCTGGTGACAGATATTTGTCCCAAATGTAGAGCAATTTTTTTTAGTAAAATGGAGGTGGAGGAAATACCGGAAGTAATTCGTGGTGGACAAGATGCCTGTATATGATACTAACCAGACAAAAATGAGAGTGAGGATCACCTCCAATTTAAGATATCATGGATAACGCAGACGAAATTTGACCCGGATATGCTCGTACAATGTTCTCGACATAAGCCCTATCATTTCATGGGTGTGGACGCGTACTCTGTTTGCAAGAGGATCGGTAAGTGATTATGAGGGACTCCAGAGTGTATGCATATGTATATATTTATGGACTTATGTTCATGGACTTTTTTGGCCTCGTGCCGAGGGGGAGGGAGCAGTTGAAATAGTTATAGAGAAAAATCAGAAATTATGCATTTATTAGAAGTATAGGTTACATTTATCCTACATTATAGGTGCGTTTGGTTAGGTTTTACATTGGGATTTAGAGCTGCTTTAAAGGCTAAAATAGGACAACCTTGTAATCTGTACATATCCCTAGGGGAGAGCAGATGCTTAGAGAGTACAAACGGAACTGTTGCATACATATATTTAACCTAATGTTAGGGTATGAAAGCTCTCACACAGGCAAAGACGTGCCTGGATTAAAGAGCCTCTGGATTTGCTCCAACAGTAGGAGTGGTGACTATTGGAAAGGTCGGAGGGTTTAAATGGAACATGGAACCAAACCTTAATGCTAACTGTCCGTAACATGCCGTAACAACAAACAGACGTGATCTAGAACCAGACACGGTATTACCCAGACGTATAAACAAGCCTGCATAACGATACGACATTGGACAATCTCCGAACAGAACGCCGTGATTTGTGTTGTCGTCGTTGGGAGGTCTGGAATACGATCCGCGATGTGACAGTTGCGCTGATTGGACAGGTCAGCTGAGACCAAGGACAGACAACTCTTGTTACCAGCTGTCAAACATGGGTGCGACTACCGATATGGTTGACTGATTTTATAAGCTTGATGTTCTTATCTAACATGGTCAATTTGACAGGATGTGCATGCATAGCAGTTTCACAGCAGTGTCACAACATGTAAAGCGTGGGATAGTTGCATGAACTATTTATACTGTATTATTTCATAGACTTGTCGCATGCTCTGTAATCCCAAATGAGAAGACAATAGGGGTAGCTGACATGCTATGGTAGTTGATATTAAAATTTGATACATTCGGTTTACATTGGGATAATGCTATTGCAGATTAATTAGGATATTAATGTGCCTGACACTATATATCCACACCCACCACACCTACTAAGAAAGAGAAAGAGAGAGGGGGAGGGAGAGAGAAGGAGGGAGGGAATTGGAAGGAAGGCGAAAAATATGAGAATGGCATGTTGAGAGAGAAAGAGAGAGAGATAGAGAGAGAGTTAGAGAGAGATAGAGATAGATAGATAGATAGAGACAGTGAGAGAGAGAGAGAGAGAGAGAGAGAGAGAGAGAGAGAGAGAGAGAGAGAGAGAGAGAGAAATACACACCTCCGTAGGCTCTTTTCTCTTCTCTGGCTGAGTACTCCCATCATGTCCTCTGTTGACGGGCTGTGGCTGGGCCACACTAAATAGTTCGTCCATCTTATGGTAGTCCACTCGGTAGTTGCTGAACAACTTCCCAATCACTGTCCACAAGTTGGTTTTACCCATCACTTTGTTCATGGAGATTTTATTCCACTGAAACGTCCTCATCTTTGATTTGGGCTTAGGCACATTTGTCTGTGGAAGGTTTGCAGGAGGAGATCCGGACATTGGTGCTCCACCTGGAGGTGGCGGCGGGGGTGGTCCGGCTCCAGGTGGTGGGGGTGGGGGAGGTGGACATCCTGGGGGTGGTGGGGGTGGGGTACCAAGACCAGGAGGAGGTGGGGGAGGCGGAGGAGGAGGTGGAGGTGGTGCTGCTGTTGTTCCCCCTCCAAGGAAATGTTTCTCTCCATCCGGGGTACTCGGAGCTGATCCTCTCCCCATCCGGGCTTTCGGGGCCCCATGTCCTCCGTCTGATCCGTCCCTGTGACAGGAACAACAACATCTCTGGTCGCCGGATTTCTCCAGCTTCCTGCTGGTGGACACCAGCAGCTTCTGTGCGTCGGTGGCGTTCTCGATCAGGGTGGCTTTGGACACTAGCTGTTCCACCGTCTGCCATACTGTGTCGCTCACAGTGTCATTGGGGTCGATCTTCAGAAGGTGCTGGAGGACCGTCAGAAAGTTCACTTCTTGTGGCGTAGAGCATACCTGAAGAAGGCAGAAAGTTCGTTAACCAATGTTTGCATCAACGTCACGTCTCCGAGATTACGAAAGAGCAAAAACCCGCTAATCGTCCTGCTCCCGGACCTCTAGTGTCCTGCTCCCGGACCTCTAATGTCCTGTCAGGATCCTAGTGGGATTTTGCTAGGATCTTGGAACAGGTCACATAACCTTGTTGGTTTTTTTTGCAGTGAAACTATTTGGAGTGTGATATCATGCTCCTCAACGATTTGTTAACAAATTCTCAATATGCGAGCTTGAGCATGAACTCGTACTGCACAAGTTTAGTAATCTGAATGCTGATCTATATATTGGCTAATCATGTTAGATTAATTCTTAGCCTAGCACTTAACATGTTTCTTGAATGGATCGATGCAATTTTTTTTAAGGTAGCCCGATGACTGAAACAAACACACAGTTTTAGATATTTAATTAGTTTGTACCCAATTACTAACTGCACATGTTTCGATATTTTAATCACTTTGCACTCAATAATTATTATATTAATCATGACTCGTTCATATCCATGATTTTTTTTTATTGTCACCAAAATATTAGTCACCGATTAGACGATTTATCAAAGTCCACTTAATTGAGATCAATAAAATACTTGTTTCTATATTTCATTTTGCGTGTCCTTAATCATAATTATATGGACCACGACTCGCTAATATCCATGGTTTTTATTCTATCAACAAAGAATGTGTTCATCGACCAAGCAATCCATCAAGGTCTAGCTAATTGTTTCTGAATTCATTGTCCAGTTAACGGTTGCAGAATTTTACCATCCACTCGATCAACCATCGGGTAAAAACTGCATGAATGCATCCTGCGAGTCGCGGACTTATCAATGCGCCTGCTGCCATGCATCACAATGCTTCAGACCTCGCAGGTGCTCGGGCAGTAATCACCGTGCTGGTGTGTTCAGGTATGACTGTAGCCTACACCTGTATGTTACACCCGCCCATAAACTCAACTACCTCGCGGAGAATGGACCGATTTAGCAGCGGGTCTGAAATAGAACGTATGTGTTGCTACGTGTTTGGGTCTTACTTCCCTGTACGAATCACAGACACACACAAACATTAACAAAAAGTGCAGTTGTTTCGGCAATATGTTCATCAATGCCGCGAAGGCAAATGAGAAAATGCTGCTCCATTGACCGGAGTTATAATGTAGCGTTATCAACTTTGCTTTGGAATTATTATTATTATTATTATTATTATCATCAATGTCTAGCGTTGTTAGGGTTTAACGTCCGTTTCGAGCTGATTTAGCAGACGGGCGCGGTTCATCAACGTGCATTTTTACGTTATTGAAATTGATGCTTGTTAGATAATGGTTGTAATTGGAGACCATTTATTTGTTTATTGAAATATACTAAATATGACATGCATAGTTCTTACAATGACACTAGGGGCAATGTTTCCCATGTAACCCGTTTGTGGATAATAAATATTTAGTGATGGGCGTTCTGGGTGGAGATACGATTTCAAGCATATCTGGTTTGTACCGAAGATTACACACATTACTATGACACTAACATATATTATGAATACCACGGGTTTTCTTGCTCTATTGTGATA
Organism: Lepetodrilus ovalis; assembly: GCA_032361185.1. Lineage (NCBI taxonomy): Eukaryota > Metazoa > Mollusca > Gastropoda > Lepetellida > Lepetodrilidae > Lepetodrilus > Lepetodrilus ovalis. The sequence goes on along the minus strand of JAUTBQ010114418.1, from coordinate 11,439 downwards.
TTCCCCTGACAACTTGTCAATACGTGGAGCTATAACAGTCCAATCGCCAACGGGGATACATAAAACTGGTTTTATATACTTTTAGTAGTATTCGGTCATCTTCTGGGAATTTGGAGGATATTAATATGTTACTTTTCATGTCATACGCTTATGTTGAATCTAGATATCTCATTAAATAGCATAGGTTACAACGATAAGGATTTCACTATCGCTTTAAGTCTACCTAGCATATATCATAAAATTCCATCATAGGAAATATAGTTAAAGTATAACTTTTTTTCAAAAATGCGTCCTGCATGTTGTATGTCAATAAAGACTAGTTCCTTGCTTATGGGCGTATCACAAGCGAGCATGCGTAACTAACACTGACAACGGAACCAGTCTACCTGTGGGTCGAGACTCATCTCACCTGCTTGTTCACGGCGTAGAAGACGTCGAGCGTGCTGCTCAGGTCGACGTTGTTGGTGTGAGGAAGAGCTTCCTCGTCATTAGCCTTGTGCTCCTCGAACAGCTGAAGCTGTAGCGCTATGCCATGCTCTTCCTCCTTCCTGCAAGACGACATCGTGCACGACATTACATATTTGTTTATTACTAGCGCAACACAATACCTATATTATTCATATATACACCTGTAGATATCTTCACCATATAGGCCTACAACGTCATACATTATGACCTTAGTATACATAACTATTTCTTTGTTTTTCTTTTCTCTGGTAATTTAAGGTATCCATGCAAATATGTACTTCCCGTCGTAGAATACACTACGGTTGTGTTGTTGTATTATCCAGTAGTTATAGCGATCATGTGCCTTAATACCTTCACCCATTTTCCTATAGTCTCAACATGAGGCTTAATCATCAAAGCACATGGTTCTTGTGAAGTTGACTGGAGATAAGCCCGTGTTTTGGTTACAGTGTAATGAAGTGTATAACTGGACGTAGAACGGCATTATGACTCATGAATGCCACCTAGACACACACCCTTCAAGACAGCTTTTGACCTGAGATCAGATTTCGAACGTACATGATAGGACAGGGGTAGAGCATCGGGCTACAAACCCCAAGGATCTAATGTAGAATCTTGCGAAATGCTGTACAATCTTCAAGAAAAGGTTTCATTTGCGAAAAATGATTGAAATGCAGTATCTGGATACGAAGTTTTACAGTTTTCATCATTTGCTGTTTTGGGAGCTTACAAAACGGCTACGATTACCTTAATTACAACCTTAGCTATGGCGTTGTCTATTGCTAAGTTTAGAGAAGGCAACCATAACACTTTAACCATTTTGTATAGGAGACAACCATGTAATACCAGTCGTAGTTTGTGTGTCTAACGCATAAGTTTGTAATTTTCCAAGATCGCAAGATCGTCGAATTACTATGAAAACCTACTATAAACTACATGTACAACATCCATATCTTAAAACGACATGTTGGGAATTGCAATTAGGCATTTCCTTATTGTTGTATCATATTTCCAGGAAAATCTATCAAGTAGTGTTTTAGGTTACATCTTCCTTCTAAGGAACAATCGGTGAACCTTATGCTATCGTGTACCAGTTGTCGATATGATACGACACATAGCGAGTGCCCGTTAATCTAATACAGTAAATACTGCAAATTCATATCAACAAAGAACACACTCTTGGCTGAGATCCTGAGATCAAATTTCGAACCCATATGATGCCTCAGCTTCTATCTTATCAATTGTGGTCCGGGTGTATTGAATTACACATGTTACAATTATTCTGTCATGTGATGAGAGAATAAAGAAGGATACCTTACCTTAAAGCGTTCAGGACGTCTTGAAGCTTCAGACCTGCACAACATAGAAATATATTTGAGTTGAAAACCTGCCACACAAATAACGTCCCTGGCACGCAGAGATCTATGTGATAGCTTTTTTAAAGGCAGTGTGTTCAGAATAAACAGATTAATAAAAAGAGCGCGCTGCGGTTATTCATTTGGTAAGCAATAGGCTCAGACACCCATGATGATGACAGAACTGATGTTTGCTAAAGGAATATGAATATTAACCCTCTGGAAGGTAGTGATTTTAATTTCAGAGAAGAAGAGAAGGGAGGAGAATATGCGAAGGCCTGTTTGGTAGAATTGACGCCCGTTTAAGCATGCATACTGGGCAGGTGGCTCTGATAGCATGTGGGCATACAAAGACAGTCATGCTTGAAGAGGCTACGCTTATCGCGTATATGACGTCTATACTCAGGCATAGCCGTGAAGTTGTTTTTAAAGCCTGTTGTATGACTAGTATATCAACATCTCCCGAGAATCTTGAGAGATCTAAGACGCAGGTAGAAAATAATATCTCAGAACACGGAACTAGTGATAACTTGCTAGATCACCAAGAGACATCCATGTGTTCAAATTACAAACGAGTTGCATGCTACTGATAAGCAACAGTAACACTGTATGGCGTATTGGCGCTGGTCGTGATAGAATAAATCAAATGTATCCATTAGGTACAGTACCGGACGATTCTAAATTCGGTATTTTAAAAATGTGTTAATATTATATGGATGAAGTGCGAACGTAACACCATTTGCTGGAAAAGCATCAACAAAGATATGTACACAGGTTCGTTTAGCGATACGAACTTTCAACTTTACACTTGGGGAAAAACTCCCAGTAAATATCTGAACATTGGGAGCTTGGCCTTGAACACCGGTTTTAAATGTCATGTCTTGTTATAAAAGGTTGTCTTTCTGGCCTGTAAATTGCGCAGCCATATACTGTATTTCAAAAGCTTGATACAAAAGCTTAACCAAAACATCGGATAACATCGGATAATATCAACACTAATTTAGGGCAATCTGGCGTTCCTGCCTTTTTTTATATTGGTATCGCACCGCAGCAACAAATTCATGATCATGAAAAGACTTTGACTTAAAACTTTGAAATCTCTGACTAAGACATTTGAAATAGTGTGCAATGTCACGAGACTCGGCATCAGGCGAGATGGATGCCCTCAGATGGTTCTTTTGCATCTGTCTGACCAATGAGTGTTTAACCCCGGGGTTGTCGTTTGAACTTGTAACTCTCCTTAAACTGGCTGCTAATATGTGTTTTAGCGCAAAACAGCCCGGCAATTTGTGTGGACTAACGGACAGATGGCTACGACACGCCTGCGATGAAAAGGTCGAACAGACTGAGACGTTACGGGGTAATTAGAAACACTATTTACCTACGACTTGTTGGAGATGTGTACAGGAGTGAAGTCGTCGGGTGAACCGGTGACCGAGCTATTTTCAGTTTGTCGGGCAGTAGTATATAACTATGGCCCGTTGTCGACATGAGGAGAAGACGTGCATGTCTTAATTGCGTCTGTTTAATCCCTCAACAGCAAGACGTCATGACGCGTCCGGATTCGAGGTGTACTTTGTAGGCAATTCCAGTTTAAACGCCTATGCTGAATATGGGTGTGAATTCAATATAGGTTGACTTTTAAGTTCGTAAAGGGGTACCGACGTTTATTTGCTAAGACCACTTGTTGACATGACCTTGAACGTCTAACGGATGATTCAGAAGAAGTCTCCAACCATCGTAATTTTCTCTTTTCAGCGTTCAAGATTTAGCACGTAAATAAATAAGCTAGTACTTAAAAACCCTAGATCATCCGAAAACTGGTTCGATCATTAGGACCATTCGTAAACATTTACTTGTCCATTCCAAAACCGTATCAGATTCGCTATGACGAATCGTATATAATATCACCTACGTCATAAGTTTATGTTAATTAAAATTTGATACTTGGTCTAGCGGAGCTAATTATTGCCACACTCTGGTCAGAAGGTGAGGTTAGCTTGCCAAAAGAGACTATACAAATCTCTTCTGGATCACAAGAATGACCTGTACCATTCATGCTGGGTTTTGTAATACATCAAGACGTATTCCTCTGTCATCTGTCCCTATGCTTTATTTATCATATCATGTCTTTTATCTAACTGACCACGTAGACCCGTCCTTCTCGAAGTCGCGGGCATTCAACGCTTGTATCACGTTATCTATCAACACAAGAACTTGATGTTTACAAAAACAGATTAATTTCTGATTCCGCTGCCCATTCTATGTTCGAGATATCTGGTTGCTATTATTCACCACTTACGGACTCCATAAGCGGGAACTACTACAACCGTATCGCAAACGCAGACTTATCCGTGCGGTATTTATACGTGACTGGAAGGAGCACTGTACACCCGTCCATCCTTCTCAATGATCTCTGTCGGGAAAAGCGAGTACAACCTTCTTGATGCTCTCCCCCAGTCTTACAAGGGATTTGACCACAAAAGGTTCCCAGTGGTCCCCCTGGCCTCAACCCAGACCGGGATCATAGCTGTACAGGGGGTTGTGAAAAAGGATCAAACAGCACTGTTTGGCATCCGTCTTAGAACATTCATGTTCATAAACATCGATATTAAGACTGGGTTATATAGTGTTTATCATTTGATAAACAGACAATATTTGTTGATGAACCTTTTTGTGGGAGAAGATGTACTTTTGCTCTTTATCTGCACTGGAAACATAACATGACATTATGGCTTGACCCCGGTATGTTTTAAAGCAGACTATGTTCCTACGAATGCCTGTAATTAACATAGTAGACTCTGACGAGGGACCAGGGACAGTGAGCTCCAGCCCACAAAGGTCCGCATAGCCGGAGATAATGAGATTTGAAGTGCGGATAAAGCTTGGTACTTACGAAACAGAACCGACGCTCCTTAATTGAACGTATTACACTTCTGGCATTAAGTAAGCAAATACTAGCCTGCTAAATGTATTCTAAATGAACAGAAATACTACTTTAGAGTTAAGAGGCGTAAGTTTAGGATTTCGAATTCAGACATCGTCAACATCATTATGTGTTATCGTGGGGCATCGGCTTCGGATCACGAATTCGTGGTTTGGAAAATACAATACGTCCCGGCACCTTGTTAACATGGCTTGTATACGTAGTTACGTAACTAGTATCTGTCACGAAATCAGCTCTCAATGAGTATCGAATTTGAAGACATTGATACGCTCAGAAAAATTACTGAAAGATGGTACAGTACTAGCTGGATCTCAAAGGTTGGATGCATGTTATATAGTTATCTTGATCGGACTGTATAGTTGGGTAAATAAGATATATTGGCGGTGACCATGCGGACCAGTCACTGAAATGAACGAGAAGATTACACGGGTTCTCCCAACTCGAGCATCCCGTTTCATTTGGCTGGGTTTTGAGCATCATACAGAGGCGTGTATAAACTACAGTGACTGGGAGAAGCCTCGTTGAAAAGGATGACTGACTATTAACAAGGATTTGTCTGTCTGAGTGAACTCATCTGACGCGGGCATGTTTGAAAATAATGAGCGCTCGTGGATACATCACCATAATTGCACTGTGTCTCTTGTTTGCATCGTTTTCGATTTGAATGGATGGTCTTAAGTCAGGTTGTGTTATGTACATTTAGTTTGATGAAATGGGGGACCTTATTGTTCATTATTGAGGACATGACGACTTTGGAGGAAATGTCTGAGAATGTTATAGCGACATAATCAGCCGGAATACGCATGTTCGCTGAACGAATAACAACTATTTCGTAATTCAGGTGCGCATATATAACATTCTAGTGGGTGTCAATGAGAGGAAATGTAACTTCAGGCTAAAACTTTAGCGAGATCTCTGTTGCATACGAGGATCTGAAATATCTTGGGATGCGTAGGTCTACTAATTGGTTAGCGGTTCACGGTAAAGGTGGATGAGGTGAGAACTAAATCACCTGCACAGGACCGGTTCCAAAATCGTGCCTGACATAATACGGAGATAAAATAGAGGTTGTTGCAAGTTTGTAGCGACTTCTCGACTTATTTACCGCTGGTTCGTTGAATGTGTCTATGTCGTGATGAAACGCCGTACCCCATGCCCCGAACCGACCTAACAGTTTCCTGGGCTCCCTTTGGGCCCGCCTTCGTAAAGCAGTAGTAGCGCCTATGTGGACACTCTCGCTTCACATCTCTCCGAGACTGGAGAAACAGACGACGCTCTTCCTTAACGTTTTCTTTAGCGTAGGTGCGAATGGTTTCTCTGATTGTAATTGCTCTAGGATGTATTGATATTTGGGAGCTCGGGAGCAGATCGGGCTAATATTTCTTCAGTGGGGTGTAACAGTAGCGCTTGAGAACTCTACCGTACTCGCTGATGATACTGGTAGTAGGTCAATTGGTGACACTTGTTGTGAAAACTGGTTATGAATCACCATGTAGATTCCCACTATAGAAGTGTACCTAAACAACATACGACTGTCAATAACACTCGTACACAGTCAGTCCTCTCCCATGACGGGTTCGCACGTACGCTTTGGATAGTGATAAACAATATTCCCAACTTTACCATGATAAAGTGACACCAAAATAATGCCACCCATGATAATGTCAATAAAGTTCACAACATTTCCAAAATGTGCTCCAGACCCAAACAAATTTTGCTCGTCGTGTTCAGGTCTGCTTGCAACGCCGTGGGGCGCATATGGAGCACATTTTGTCCAGATCAAATTTTGTCCAGATCAAATCGGAACCAGACAAAAAACAAGATTTAAGTTTGTAAATCGTGACTGACATTGGTCCATATACTGATTGGACATCTTATTAACACATACATGCAATATTTATTTGGGAAAACGTTTCACTTATGTAACGTAATGTTCCTAGATATTGAGAAGTGCTCGGTGAACGTTTCACGCGCAATGTTATAGTTCTAGGTAGCGAGAGGCACTGCTCATGAACTCGTCTGATCAACATCTACGTATATGCAGGACATTTGACGTACAACGTAAGGGCTCTAGATGGTGAGAGGCAGCACTTCTTACCGTAGAACTCATTCCTGACTCTGACCCTATCCGCTGTCTCCTTGGTGTAGATGATGACACAGTTAATGAACTCCAGGAGGATGACCTTGTAGTGGACATTGTCCGTGTGGACCAGCTCATCCAGGACAAGGGAGAATCGGTATCGTTTCTTCTTCGTCGTCTGAAATGGAAGAATTAGTGTGAGTTCAAATAATGCTTTCAAGGAAAAGACAATAGTTATTTTTTTTGTATTTTCGAATGCTGGAAACGTTGTGGTTAGATTGAATAACATAGGCTTGATTTGCTATAGGGACGATATAATACGCAGTTAGTTGGGAATGGTGGTATTTTTGTGGGATTGAATTAAAATGAGATAATCATGGGTGATTGGTGATGGTTGTTGTGGTGGTGGATTTTCTGGTTGTTGTTGTGGTGATGGTTGTTGTGGTGATGGTTGTTATGGTGATGGATGTTGTGATGGACTATGGTGGTGAGATTAGTGGAGGTGGTGGTCGACGGTTGTGTGGTGGTGTTGGTGACATTGGCTGGGGTGCTGGTGGTCCGGGCGGTGGTCGGGGTGGTGGATGTGGCTAGTATAGGCGGGAGTACGTTGAATGAGTTGACGGAGCATGGCTTACTCGACATATAGGATTGAGTGCGGTAGTGCTGGGGATTTGTTTGAATTGGAGATAGTATTACTGGTAGCATAGAACAACCATACATCATACAGAGTTAACTTTCTTTCTTTGGTAGATAAACACGACGAGGTTTGCTCTCAATATAAAAATTCAATCTACACACAAATCTAGTCTACATATACTAGTATACTATAGTCTACCTATACTATTATACCAATAACTTTCATACACACTAATACATCGATGAACAGATAGGACACAGCCGTATCTTGTCGTGCCGTGAGAAACACACGGTCGCAAGTTACTCGCGTTTCTGAATTCGTTGATATATGAATGACCAAAATACGTCGATGTCATGAGGAGGGTAATTTAGTGTAATTATAGACCCTGATGAATCAACATGGACATTGCTTATTGGTATACGCGGACGTTTGTTTGCGGCTCCGATATCAAGACGATAAGACCGTGTTTACTAATTCACTCAGTGCACGCACGGGTACGACGTAAGTTATCAGTGATTGGAGATAATCGTACCCGTAATTAACAGGCAAGGAATGAGGCCGACCTTATGAGTATCGTACATTTCTCTGGAATCGTTATAGAAATCTTTGGTGATCGTGATAATTGGTCAGAATGTACTGTATCTGATGCCCGGTGCGTAGGTTGGGTTCTGATGTGTTTCCGTGTACTCGTATATAATTGATAGCCATGGGAATACGTAGTATAATTGGTTGGATATATATTTTAGTTTATCGCAAGTTTAAGGAGTTCACAACTATGTCAAGTATAAATCCCTCCCCCATCCCCATCCTCCTTCCATCCCCCATTTCTCTTGCTCTACCTTGACACGGCCAGGCGCGTTATTGTTCAAGTAAGCTGGCAAATCCAGGTCCGTGAAAAAAGCCGGTGCGTTCGGTGTTTAAATTGTAGCTTTTATTCGTGCTCAGTCCACAAAGTCTTAAGCAAAGGTGGCCATTGGCCTCTCGCTTTGCTCATATTGTCCTAACGACTGGACAAACTAAAGCACAGTTAAGGATGTTAACATTGCCAGCTTTTGCCACACCTTTGAAGCAGTCCTCATACAAACAGTAGTTGCCGGTGCCCACTTCTGGCATGTGGTAAACACGAGTTGTCATGAAAATGCAACCTGATATACGCAAGCGGTCCAGGCATCAGATATTATCCTTGCTTTGTCAATGGTATCTTCAGTATCTATGCAAACACTGTTATGACTTTATGTTATACTAAAGCTACCCAGGGGCGTAGCCTGGTCCGATATTAAAACACGATTTGGCCATTTGTCGTCAAGTGTCTTGCAGTCATCACCGTCACTATGATGACGCTGGCCCAGCCATGATGACGCCCTGTCTCTGCTTTATACTACATACATCAATATAGATCCATGTTGTACATACCACAACAAGTACAAACGGTTACCGTACGAGCCAGCACAGAACAATCTGAATAGTATTTATTTCATTTTCGCACATCAAAAGCGAAGTGGATGTCCTTTCAATGAAAGCGAGTTACATCACGTCATCGTTTTGTTCTGTTGGTGGCAACAGGGCTTCGGTGTACGCGTTGGATTACAATACACAGAATTGAGGAGTACGTCCTGAGAGGAACGAGCCATTTGGTATTTCAGTTTATTTATATCATATACGTAGGGTGGCACTGTGTGTTTCCTTGTTATATTCTGAGGCCACCGTGTCCCATTATCGCAGTGAAAAGCAGCGTGGCGGTTAGGAAGTATCAGTGAATGCCATTCAAAGAGGTACATTGCCTCGCATTGCGATTGGTTCAACTATGGGATGGACGATGATATACCACCTTCGTCACGCAAACTGTTTATATGACTACAATTTATCATGCTTCATTTGACTCAAAGTTACCTTAATAAAAGGAAAATTCATAGACAGGAGTTTACGTTTCTGCAACACCTTCCCCTGTAGAAGCTACTGGATAGTGTCGCAAATACATAAATATGTTAATTTTCGCAACTGTTTTATAGATGTGCTATTTGCGAAGCATGTGTAGCTTAATTGTTGCATGGACGTGTCGCCCTAACTCGGTAAACCCTTCCGTTGCCTTCAGTAGACTCTGCCGCCATTGCGTCACGACTTGTGTTTCACACGCTGTCGAAATCCACGTAACCGACAAAGCTACAACTGTTGCACTTTGACGATGTTTTGTTTGTTCGTCCCAGCGCATAATCGTCCCAGCCCCATCCCTCCTCCCTCGCCTACTTTCCACTGGCTACAGGAATCACGAAAGTCAAACGGTTCTGATACTGGCGTCAAATATGAACAGGATTTAAATGGACACACAGTTACTCCCGTCACGTGACATGGCAGCGTGAAAAGGGGTACGACCCCCCATTGACCACCGGGGAAGTTACGTCACAGAGGCGACCCTCCGATGACAGCGACCTTGGTCACGTCTCATATTTAATAGACTGGGATGAAAGTGTGCACAGCGTGACATGGAATGTCTGGGAAGGGCATAGAGTTAGTATCAAAGTGGACAGCTTCTCGCGTTCTATTATTTATGTATCAGAATCCTAGGACTGTTCTTTGTGTCCTAACAAAAGATCAGACCCTCTACATTCAGCAGACCTCGGCAGCCTACTGGGAACAGTCTCTGGAAGCTGCAGTCCACCAGAATTCCAAGACCACTCCCGCTGCCTGGCTGCGACAATGGCGGTCTCTCTAATTAAACATCTCAATTTCTTTTCTCATTTTTTCGTATGTTCATGACTAGCTCTTCCTCTATGTGATGTATGTCTATCGTTCTCTCTCTCACTTTTATCGTCTATTGCTATCCCCCCACCCCGCCCTCCCCCCTCCTCTCTGAACCCCCAATTACTGCTGCAAAAAAAAGTGTCCACTCCAATCAGGAATTTGTATTTCATTTCTTGCGATTCCCGGATACATCGATCTGGAAAACAGATCCGAATAATATTTTCTGCCAGCATGTTGAGCTGAATTATTAATGAACAGTGACATCTGTATCCTAGGATTTATAGTCAGACCGGATTCAGCTCATTTCACTGATAGTGATATAATATTGTTTGCATCAATCTATGCCAATGGACAGTCAGTGATATAAGGCCACATTCATTTATATTATATGTTTCATGTACAGTTGCTTCACACTTTTTGACATGAATGTCACAGATGATTGATACAGTAAAGGGGAAAAAAAAAATCTATGACATATAATTATATATTAATGTTTCTTTTCTTTTCTTGAATGGTTCTTAACTGGAGATGTAGACAGTAGATTTTCCAGTTGCATTATACATGTATTTTAATGGTTATCAATTTTTGTAGTTGAATATTTAAATGGTTGGAGTTTTGTACTTGTAGTTTATGCAGTTGTATATTTAAATGGCTGCATACATTTCAGTTGCAAGATATATAAACGGTTGCATATGTTTCAGTTGAAATGTATATTAACGGTTGCATGTTTTCCAGTTGCAAGGTACATACATGTTTGCATACTCAGTTGAAAGGTATATAAAAGGTTGCATATGTTTCACTTGAAAAGTACATAAATGGTTGGATACCTTTCAACTTCATTACTAGTCAAGATTTGGAGTTGTATTTGGTGTTTAAATCTTAGCTGATATTTTTCAGAAGCAATGTATCTAAATGGTTGCAGCGAATGCAGTTATATCTACAAGATCCTCATTGGAAAATACAGATGTACATGCATTGATGGATGCTGTTATGTTTGGAGCAATAGCATGTGTTTCAAAGTGAGCAACGGCTGGCAATGACAATAACAGTAGCATGTGTCAGATGGGTAGCATACTTCATTAACTGCATACTATTATATGGCAGCATTATGTCAGTTCACTTTTGTTTGGGAGAGGAAGTGGGGGTGTGGGCTCTCTCTCTCTCTCTCTCTCTCTCTCTCTCTCTCTCTCTCTCTCTCTCTCTCTCTCTCTCT
>JAUTBQ010114417.1:0-36612 GCA_032361185.1 Lepetodrilus ovalis | reverse complement strand
AGACGCTTCGTGTTCCTAAACTAGACGCATAAGAGCCACGAATACACGAATAATTTACATTCGTGCATTCGTGGCTTTTCCTATGTGTAGAGTAGCTTCATTCGTGTATTCTTTATCATTTTTCACCGAAGTATTGATAAATAAAAATGTGAGTATCCACTCCTTCGGAGCCCATTCGTTCATAGTTCGTTTTTGGGCCACGCAAAATTTGTTATAATGCGATTGCCCTACCAAAACGCCACAAATCCATTTAATCCATTCTTATTTTACTTATCTTTGCCCCGCTTTTACACAAGAGACAACAATAACGGAGTTTTTCCTGTTAAGTCTCTTCAAAATACGACATTATATGGCGACGCTCATCATGGTAGGACAACTAATCCTGAGCCTTTCAATACTAATCATCTTACACGAACTCGGTCACTACTCCACCGCAAAATGGTTTAAGACAAGGGTGGAGAAGTTTTATCTATTTTTCAACCCCTATTTTTCGTTGATTAAAGCAAAAAAAATAGATGGCAAATGGAATGTCAAGACTTTTTCCAAAGCAGAAGATGATTTTCCGGAAGACAAAGACCCCGACAACACGACTTATGGCATAGGTTGGTTACCACTTGGCGGCTATGTCAAAATCTCCGGAATGATTGACGAAAGTATGGACAAAGAGCAATTAGAGCAAGAGCCACAGCCTTGGGAGTTTCGCACCAAACCGGCTTGGCAACGGCTGATTATCATGTTAGCCGGTGTTATTGTCAACTTTATCCTAGGGTTTGCGATGATGATTTTCTTGCTATGGCACTATGGAGATCAATACCTACCGACGGCTGAAGCCAACAAAAATGGAATCTATGCCGACTCGCTCGGCATGAATTTGGGATTGCAAACCGGTGACAAAATCCTAAAATTTGGCGACAAAGAGTTCGACAAATTTAATGACCGCTTAGCCATCCAAGAGTTGGTTATCAACGGTGCCGAGACCATCACCATCGAAAGAGACGGTAAAGTGATGGAATTGCATCCGGATGCCGAAGCCATTAAAGTCTTAGCCTACAACAAGAATCAGAAGAAAGTCATCTTTGCGTCTCGTTTTCCGTTTGTAGCCGGAGAAATAATCAAAAATAGCCCGGCAGAAAAAGCCGGCATCATGGCCAATGACAGCTTAATTGCGGTAGATGGTATATCCACACCTTATTTTACAGACTTTCTCAAATATGCCGAAAGCCACCCTGATAAAGAAGTCTCCGTCACCGTCGTTCGCACACCTATTGACGGCCCTTCCGAAACCCTAGAAATCTCGGCTCTAGTCAATGAAAAAGGAAAACTAGGCATTCGCCCATATGGGGAAGCTCGGTTCTTTGAAATGAAAAACATTGAGTATTCTTTGGCACAAGCCCTACCAGCCGGTCTACACAAAGGCTGGGGATTTATCGATGGCCAAATCAAAGGCTTTGGCAAGATGTTTAGTGGCAAAATTAAAGCCACGGAAAGCCTAGGCGGATTTGGATCTTTTGCCAAAATGTACGGAAGCAAATGGGTTTGGGAGCGATTCTGGAAAGTAACAGCTATCGTCTCCTTACTTTTGGGCTTCATCAACCTATTGCCAATTCCAGCCCTAGATGGCGGCTATGCGATGTTTTTGATTTTTGAAGTGGTTACCGGTATCAAGCCGAGTGATAAATTTGTCGAAACTGCTGTAACCATCGGATTTTTCCTTTTGATGGGTCTATTTGTCTTTTCCAACGGACTAGACGCTTGGCGAGCGTGGTTTCAATAAACCTACTGACATTCAATGAATTACTTTGATTTTTATGGTATTCCCATTCAATTTAATGTAGACGTAAGTCTAGTCAAGCAACTCTACTTGCGTAAAAGTCGAGAGACACATCCGGACTTCTTTACCCTTGCTTCCGCAAAAGAGCAAGAGCAATCGATGCACCAAGCTTCACTCAATAATGAAGCGTACCGGACATTATCGGATACTGACAAGCGGGTACACTATATTTTGAGCCACTTCAACATCATCGGAGAGAGAGAAAAAAACGAACTCTCACCGCATTTTTTGATGGAAATGATGGACATCAACGAGCAGTTGGTAGATGCCGCTCTTGATGGAGAATTGCGCCTAATCGTTGCCGAAAAAGTATCAGAACAATTGGATGATATCAACCACCAACAACAGCCCCTAATGGCTTCTTTTGACGAAAGTCAGGATGTGGACATCTTAAAGAAAATAAAGGATTTTTATTTTCAACGAAAATATTTATTGCGAATTAAAGAAAAATTAGATACCTTTGCGACCCCGTAAGGGAATCACATTTACCGATGTGGCGGAATTGGTAGACGCGCTGGATTCAAAATCCAGTTCTGGCAACAGAGTGGGGGTTCGATTCCCCCCATCGGTACTAAGAGCTCGGTCATCATGACTGAGCTTTTTTTGTAGACAACATATTACGCTCATGGCAAAGAAAAATAAAAATCGTCGCGATGGATTCGTTTTCTCTACCAATCCCGATTACATCCCCGAAGACAACCCTTTCGGAAATCTACTTTCTACCGGTGACGACATCGCCAGCAACCACCAGATACTCCGAATCCACCTTGACCGCCGCAAAGGCAACAAAGAAGTAACTATTGTCCGTGGCTTTGAAGGGGATGACGATACGTTGAAAGCACTTGGCAAAATGCTCAAAACCAAATGTGGCGGTGGAGGTACAATCAAAGATGGGGAGATTCTAATCCAAGGCAATCATCGGGAGAAAGTCAAACAATTACTCATCGATGAAGGATATAGCAATACAAAACTGGCAGGTGGCTAGGTACTTTTGCGCAAGCAGGCAGAAAACAAACAAATCACTTGTGTTATGGCAACCCTCTACCCCACTCTGCGTATCAAAACACAAAACCCCCAATGATGGATGAGCAAAAATTTAGAGAACTACTCTTCAAAGATCAGCTTTCTCCTTGCAGTATTCCATCTCCGGAATTAGCATCAGGGGTGCTAAATGGTTTATTAGAACTCCTTTTTTATCAATTTTCCAATACCACTTTTCACAATCAAAGGAGCTTTGACAATGCCTATCGCAATGTCAAACAGCGTTTTTATGACTTAGTAGAAGCTATCCACGATGAGAAAGGCATGGACGGAGAAGCTATCGTCAACCGGTTTTATGACCAATTGCCCAAGATAAGGGCGACCCTTCTGGAAGATGCACAAGCCATCACAGACGGCGACCCCGCAGCAACTAATATTACGGAAGTCATCCGAACCTATCCCGGATTTTTTGCGACAGCCACACACCGAATTGCCCATGAGCTATACCGACTCCGCTTGCCGTATGTCCCAAGAATATTTGCGGAGTACGCCCATAGCTTAACGGGTATTGATATTCATCCCGGGGCGACTATTGGTACCCGATTTTGCATTGACCATGGTACGGGCATTGTCATTGGGGAGACGACCACGATACATGACGACGTCAAAATATACCAAGGAGTCACGCTAGGAGCCTTGAGTGTTGAGAAGGAGCTAGCGCAAACAAAACGTCATCCCACGATAGAACACCATGTCGTACTCTATGCCAACGCCACGATACTTGGTGGTCATACCGTCGTAGGAGCCAACTCCATCATCGGTGGTAATGTGTGGATAACCAAAAGCATCGCCCCCAACTCCACGATCTATTATAGCGGGCTTGCGCAAAAACAGACCAAAAGCAATAAGGAATCTAAATAGCTTATTGAAAATAAAGAATATCTGCTAAAAAGATAGGATTTGTGAAATAATGATGTATTTTTGCCCTAGAATAGCATTTGAAGGATTTTGTCTTTAAAAGTTATTCTATCAATCAAGCAAAAGATAACAATCAACATGCTCAGTCGAAGGAATATTCGCATCAAAGTGATGCAGGTCTTATACGCAGCAACCGCTCAGGACAAGCCAACTAAGAAAAGCTTGGTTCAGGATTATCAAGACAAAATCGATAACTCCTTTGAGTTACTATTATTCAATATCTATTTATTAGCCAAAGTAGCTGAAATCTCTAAAGATGATTTTGCTAAGCGCCAATCCAAGCATCTTCCCAACGCGATAGATAAGGCTTTTTCGCCTAAGCTTTTTACCAATGGTCTACTTCAATCTTTCTTAGAAGACCCTTATGTCCAGAAGGTCATCAAAAAAGAAAAGTTTGCGGAGAAAGCCGGTGATGATATGGCTCCCGTCACTTACAAGAAATTTGCGAAAGCCCATAAGGAGGAATATGAAGATTATATCCTTAATCGCAAGCCTACCGAAGAAGACACTATCAACATCTTGTTGACACTATATAAGTTTTGTGTTCGTCAAAGTGAGATATTTATTGAGACCATTTGGGCCTACTACCCTTCTTGGATTGATGACGACTCTCTGGTAATTGGCTCGACCAAAAAAATCATTAAGGACATGCCGCTTAGTGAGCACTTTTACAAAAAGTATCTCCCTGACGACGAAGCTGTCAATGTTTTTGGCAAAGGGTTGACTGCTTTTCTTGGTGAAAACGATACCAAAATACTTGAAATTATTGGGCCTGAGCTCAAGAACTGGGAGTCAGACCGACTTGCGACAGTAGACATGATTTTGCTCAAAATGGGTTCGGCGGAGTTTTTGAGCTGCCCGACCATTCCGGCCAAGGTCACCATCAACGAATATGTTGAGATTGCCAAGGCCTACAGCACCGATAAAAGCAAAGAATTCATCAATGGTTTGCTAGACCGTATCTACAAGGTATTGTCCAAAAAAGACCAAATCGTCAAAGAAGGTCGCGGCCTTATTGAGTAAACGGAACTCTTCATTCTTTTCCTACGTATACATTATTTGACATAAATAGGCCTTTGCCTATTTTATTGCCAATTATATTAGGTTTTTTACATATATTTGCGCAAGCAAATGTAAAGCCGAATATTGGTTCACAAAAACTTAAAATTATGATGCGTAAACTTTTAACAGGATTGATGATGTTTTTGGCATTTTCAACCGTTTTTGCTCAGTCAGATATGACTAAAAAAAGCAAAAAATGGGGTCTAGCTGTCCGCCAAACATGGCAAGATTATAAGACTCTATACGATGTCAGTGATGAATTAAACACCGACTTTGAAAACATGGGGCATGGAGCAGAAGTCGTCTTTTCGAAGGCTATAAAGAATTATCTTGACGTCTCTATTCCTTTACGACTTGGTGCAAGCCGTTTTCCATTGGATTCGACCAAGTCTACGACTACGACCATGTATTATGGTGCGGATGCACTACTCAAGCTACACTGGCCTAGAAAGAAAAATTTCCTTTCTCCCTATATCGTTCTTGGTGCCGGTGGCATGATGAACAATATAGACAAGAAAGCCGACTTGCAATTTCCGGTAGGTTTAGGTATTGACTTTCGACTTGGCAATGGTGTATACTTTACAGCAGAGACACAAGTCAGATCGGCATTATCTGATTACCGCTCAAACGTTCAGCATGCCCTAGGCATTCTGCTGGATTTTGGCGGCAAACCTGAAGTCAAAAAACCTATTGTGCTTCCACCTGCGGACAGTGATGGAGACGGCATCATTGACAAAGACGACAAGTGTCCTAACACGCCAGGTCTTGCTGCGCTAAGCGGATGTCCTGATAGTGATGGTGATGGTGTCGCTGATGGAGACGACAAGTGTCCTACGATAAAAGGTACTGTTGCTCTTAGTGGTTGCCCGGATACCGACGGTGATGGTATTGCTGACGCAGATGATAAGTGCCCTAACGAAAAGGGGCCTGCTTCTAACCATGGCTGTCCCAACAAAGACCGAGACGGTGATGGTTATAATGATGACATTGATGACTGTCCTGATCTGGCGGGTACGATAAATGGCTGTCCCGATGCGGATGGTGATGGCACCATCGATCCAAAAGACAAATGTCCTAATGTCAAAGGTCCATTAGAATTAGATGGTTGCCCGGATACAGACGGTGACGGTCTTGCTGACAAAGACGACAAATGTCCTAACAAAGTAGGCCCTAGAAGTAATCACGGCTGCCCGGAGATGAGGAAAGAAGACAAGAAGAAGCTGGAATTTGCCACTAAAAACATCCAGTTTAACACGGCAAAAACAAGCATCGTAGGTTCTTCGAAAGCAATTTTAGACGAAATCGCTTCTTTGATGATTAAGTATCCGGACTATAGCTTAAGCATTAGCGGACACACCGATAGTGTAGGCAGCTCTACTAATAACCAAAAGCTCTCAGAAGGTCGTGCAAAAACTTGTTATGACTACTTAGTAGCCAAAGGCATTAGCGC
Source organism: Lepetodrilus ovalis (assembly GCA_032361185.1). Taxonomy (NCBI): domain Eukaryota; kingdom Metazoa; phylum Mollusca; class Gastropoda; order Lepetellida; family Lepetodrilidae; genus Lepetodrilus; species Lepetodrilus ovalis. Next base: position 30,310 of record JAUTBQ010114417.1, on the reverse strand, counting down.
AAGCCGTATGAGCCACGCCGGATATGGTGAGACTCAGCCTATAGCTGACAATATGAACAAAGCAGGTCGTAAGATGAACAGACGTGTTGAATTCTACATGTACCTTAGAAAATAGTCATTTCAAAGGCTGACAAAAAAGTTGTTCCAAGTGATTGGAGCAACTTTTTTTTTGCTTCTTTTTTTTGTATCTTTGCAGAATTAAGGACAACCCCAACGGCTCCTATCCATCAAAAACAAAAATTATGAAAAAGTTAGCATTTTTACTACTTTTTTTCGGATTTATGGCTTGCCAATCTGAGACCAAAGAAACAACCACCCATGATGCCGACGCTCCAAAGGTCACCACACAAAATTTCGGAGCAGAAATCACACCGGATAATGCCATAGACTATCCGACTATGCTTACCAAAATGGCCGCCACAGACTCGCTAGCCGTAAAAGTAACCGGAAAAATCGGAGATGTCTGCCAAAAGAAAGGATGCTGGATGACCGTTGTCGACGACAAAGGTGAAGAGATGTTGGTACAATTTGAAGATTATGGCTTTTTTATGCCAAAGGATGCCGCAGGCAAAGAAGTCATTATTGATGGCTACGCCTATCGAGAAGTCACTGACGTAAAAACACTCAAGCACATTGCTTCAGACAACAATGAGCCACAAGAAGTCATTGATGCCATCACAGAGCCAGAAGAAGAACTAAAATTTATGGCCAAAGGGGTCATCTTAATGGACAAATAACCTTGTCCGTACTATTTGGAAAACTAAAACCATGAGCGAAGCACCTAAGACCGTTTCTATCGGAGAAAGGATATTTTCTGTTTATATCGATGAAGCACAGCTAATGAGCCGGGTCAAAGCCCTTGGCCAACAGATAAAAATCGACTACCAAGACAAAACGCCCTACTTCTTGATGATTCTTAATGGCTCGTTTATCTTTGGGGCAGACTTGGTACGTGCCTACGAAGGCCCCTGTGAAATGGGCTTTATCAAACTGTCCTCCTACGAAGGAACAGCTTCTACCGGCCAAGTAAAGACAGGCGTTTTTAATGATGACTTAGCAGGCAAAGATGTCATTATCGTGGAAGACATTATTGACTCTGGGCTGACAATGAACCATTTTATCAAGAGCCTTAAAGCAAAAAAACCAAATTCTGTGGCTGTGGTTTCTCTTTTTGTCAAGCCGGAAGCCATACAGCACGAAGTAAAGATTGATTATCGGGGCTTTGATATTCCTAATGCTTTTATTGTAGGATATGGCTTAGACTTAGATGAAATAGGACGCAACTTTAGGCAGATTTATCAATTAGTATAACCCATGTACCAAGAGATAGAAATCACCACCAAGCCTGAAGAAGTCCACGACCTGCACGTTCTTCGCCAGAAGGCATTTCAAAAATGCGGCTGGTCAAAGATTGATCACTTACATGTCCGTAGGCGGTCCATCGATGCACGTCAACGCAAAATTGTCTACCGACTTAGGGTTCAAATTTATGCCGATGAGCTTCCGCCAAAAGAAGACCAACTCCTTCCGCTACTTCCTGATATTAAAAATAAAAAATCAATTATTATTATTGGTGCAGGACCGGCAGGATATTTTGCTGCCTTAGAGTTGATTGAGCAAGGTCTTAAGCCTATTATCTTTGAACGAGGCCACAGCGTACAAGATCGTCGAAAAAGTCTTAAAGACATCCAGCAATTCGGTTTGGTAGACCCAGAATCTAATTATTGTTTTGGAGAAGGAGGAGCCGGTACATACTCTGATGGCAAGCTCTATACACGCTCCCATAAGCGCGGCAAAATCGCCAAAGTACTTCAACTATTCGTGGAGCATGGTGCACCAAAAGACATTTTGGTAGATGCCCACCCACACATCGGCTCAAACAAATTACCAAAAGTAATTCAAGCCATTCGGGAGACGATTGTCCGCCATGGTGGCGAAGTACACTTTGAATCCAAGATGACCGATTTGATTATACAAGACAATGAGATTCAAGGAGTTATCATCAACGAGACACAAGAAATTTTGTGCAAACAAGTGATTCTTGCTACCGGTCATTCGGCTCGAGACGTCTATCGGATGCTTGCGCAAAAAGAGATAAAAATTGAAGCCAAACCCTTTGCTTTGGGCGTTCGACTAGAACATCCACAGCCCATCATTGACCAAATACAGTATCGCCAAAACGAACGCAGCGAGCACCTGCCTGCGGCCAGTTACAATATCTCCTGCCAGGTGGAGAAGCGAGGTGTTTTTTCTTTTTGTATGTGCCCGGGTGGTTTAATTGTACCGTCAGCCACATCTCCCGGAGAAATAGTGGTCAACGGTATGTCTTTGTCAAGACGAGATTCTCCTTTTGCAAATTCTGGTTTTGTGACGGAGATTCGACTTACAGATCTAGAGGAAGATGTCGTCAAGAATCCCCTTGCAGGAATGGAATTTCAGCAAAAAATTGAACAACAGGTTTTTGCATCTGGAGATGGAAGCCAGAAAGCACCTGCTCAAAGGCTCACAGATTTTGTCGAAAGACGACTCTCTCCCACTCTACCGGATTCTTCGTATGTCCCCGGGCTCTTGAGTCGTAGAGTGGATGAGCTACTTCCTGAGTTTGTCACCCAACATCTCCAAGAAGGACTTAAAATATTTCAAAAAAGAATGCCGGCTTACTATACTGCTGAAGCCAATGTCGTCGCTGTTGAAAGCCGGACTAGCTCACCTGTTCGTATCCCTAGAGAAAAAACAACTTATGAGCATGTCCAAATCAAAGGGCTTTTCCCTTGTGCCGAAGGCGCCGGCTATGCTGGGGGCATTGTTTCCGCAGCGCTCGATGGGCAAAATGTAGCTAAAGCCATTGCTATCCAAGTAAAAACCTGAGTTCGACCAAACCTTTGGATTCAGAAAACAAAGTAAAATTTACCTAGGAGTTGACAATTACCTTTGTTTTTCTTCCAGGTTAAAAGGATAAACGATGTGGTAGTTCAAAACTTACGGCCGCGGCCAAAAATCCCCCGCCTATTTCGAAAGATGGTTTTACCTTCTTCTCCTCTTTCATTGACAGGAAGTACCGGTTCAGATATAATCCCTCCAAGCATATACACATCAATATCATCCTCTTCTCTTAGCTCCACGGTTATATCCTGTGCACTTTTTTCAAATAACATCATATGTGTCTCATATCCAAGGCAAGAGAATTCGACACTCTCCATGCCATTCTGACCCAGCTCTAATTCTATGGTAAATCGACCATCCAGATCTGTAGACAAACCGACAATATTGCCATCATATTCCCAGGACACACTGCAAAAGGAAACCGGCTGACCGATGGAATCCACAACGACTCCTGAAATCTGGATAATAGCGGTTGTATCTAATTGATTATCAACTACATTCCCTGTATTCTTGTATAGATTTTGCTCGACAACTAGGCTATCTTTTGGTGCCTGTCCATAGCCCAAGACACTCAAAAAACCTAAACCCATAGCCAAGCCATACCGCAAATACCGATGCCAGAATTTTGGTTTCGTTGCCTGCGAATAGACCTTATTCAACTGTGCTTTTCGATAGCGTCCACAAGATTTTGAACCTGACGCAATAAATTGGATTAATTCAGCATCAGATTTTTTAGTAAAATCGATGACTTCTGCCTGACAGCTTACGCAAAAACGACCTTGCTCCGTTGGAGTCATTGCCGCCCAGCTCTCAGAACACGGCTCCTGAATATGGATTTTGTATTTCATGTAATGTTTTTTACGCCCAGTTTTTAAAGCAAAACGTCACTCCACTCATTTTCGTTGCCCACTGCTTATATCCACCACTCTTTAGATTTTTTGCTTTTTTCAGATATTACAAAATGGATGCCCAAAATCAGGCCACATACCAAGCCGCCCAAATGAGCCGTTGAGTCCGAAGCATTAAACACACCTAGCAGCAATCCAAATACAACATAAGCCAATACCGCAGCCGCAAGGACTGGTATTTTATTAACTACAAAAAAGACTAAGGCATAACCGACCAAACCAAAGATAGCTCCTGATGCCCCGGCACCAACACTATCCGGGTGCCAATAAACACTGGCAAAACCACCAACCAAACCACTTGCTAAGTAAAAAAATAAGAAACGCCACTTGCCCAAATTTTTCTCAAAGCTATACCCCAACAAGTATAGAACAATCATATTTTTTAGTAGATGAGCCATGCCAAAATGAACAAACGTTGACGTCAGCAATCGCCACCACTCCCCTTCTTCGATTAATGGCCCAAAGGTGCCGCCCCAAGCAATCACATCCTTGCCTGAAGGATACATATATCCTGCCCCTGCGGCCACCATCATGATATAAATAATTAGATTTAAATCTACCAAAATGGGTGTCATCCAGAGCCTTTCAGAAGGAGTAAAAATCCCTATAATTTCTTTATACTTTCTACGATCTTCTTCTTTATCAGCAATAGAATCTAACCTATTCAAATCTTCACTTTTGGGCTTAACTAAAACAACAAGTAAAAACCAGAAAACAATACCACTGACAAAAAAACCAATCAGCCAAGGTAATTCCGTCCCACACCGGTTTTCATAAGTTCCTTTTTCTTCTTCTAAGATAATTAGTTTTTGAGCATCAAAAGGTCTTCGTGACTGGCTTATGGCATCCTTAAAGGGTTGCCCAAAATCTGAATTAGCCAAAACAGAGACAAAGTTAAGCTGAAAAGAATGGGCTTTAAATTGTTCTAACGACTCATAAATAAATGGGTTAATAATTTCCTTTTTCTGCGTATCCTTCGTTCGAAATTCTTTGGAGTAAGAAAATGAAATCCATACATTCTGTTCATCAAGCGTATCCACCTTATCAACAATAGGACATACATAGTAGCAGGTCACTTTAGTTTTTGTCCCGTATTTATTTGATGAATGCCTATCCAACCTAAACCCATAATCTTCCTTTACAATTTCGGCTTCATTGATGGAATAGAATTTCGATAATGGTATCTGCTGAATTTCAGATGGTTGCTCTATGGATGTCAGTTGGCCAAAGTAGTCACTCATGTATATCTGTCCGATAATCAGTGGCACAGACAAGAACAACCAGACCACCAACTCCAAAAACCCTCTTGCGTTCTCCTTTAAGGTTAAAGCCTTTAACCGCTTTGCCATCACAAAATAGGCTACAACCCCAGCCACAATCAATGGCAAGAAAATGTCTGTCAGTTCTTCTCTAGGCGCAAAACCTTGTAGCTTAAAAATAAGCACCCATTTTAGCACAGCAAACCCGGCCAACAATCCGACTGCAGACAAAAGGTAGGGAAGAAATAGCTTTTTAAATCGCTCTTGCAATCTGTTTTATTTAACCGCTAATATACAAAAAGAAAAGTAAAGAGCTAATCATGCACGAGCAATCGCCGAGCACTTTTGACGCTACATTTCTGGTATTTGGCGTAAGCCTTGGCAGCACGACTTCGTATTTTTTCGTTAGATTCGTTTAAGATATAGCCGGAAATGGCATCATGAATGGTGTAAGCTTCCGGTGCCATCAGCCCTGTAGACCAAACCAAAGGGTTGACACCGGCTTCCTTCAGATGGGGTTCAAAATATCGCTTACTATAGCAAGCTAGTAGAATTACATCTCTCGATTGGGTATCTGTTTTCTCAAACCTTTCAGTAATCTCAAAATCCATCAATCCATCATGGCCAATATAGGCAACCAAATTTGCATTTCCTTCAATACCCAAAGTCACCCCGTTAACGTTGATTGTATCCTTGTCAACCCCGTAAGTGCTTTTGATAAATTTCTCGGTAGTATTTTTAATATATTGCCCATCATAAGCATCCGCAACAAGGTAATAATTCTCTGTCCTATGCTTAAAGACAACTCTTTCCAGAATAATCGAGCTAGGTTGTGTACTTTCTAAATACACCCACTCCTTACTTCGTTTAAAGTAGGTCTTGACACCATAAGCTGTTCCCCAATACAGGTTATTCCTAGGATCTTGGCCATTACCTATTTTCTTCGGCACCCGAACAATACCTTGATAAGTATTATCACAAAGAGCCACAAGAATATGAATGGTCTTGGTGGCACCATCAAAAGGTATAGCCACTTGATTGTCAGCTACTTTTAGCAAAAGCGCTTCCTTTACTACTGGTGTATCCACTGATGTATTTGCACAGCTCAAAAAGACAATAAAAGCAATAAAAAAAGTGACCTGTTTTTTCATATTCAATGGATTTTAATCATGCCCAACCCTCCAACGAACAAAAAGCTTAAAACGTCTAAATCAACTCAATTAATTTGGATTTCTTCGCTTTATACTCTGCTTCATCAATCAAGTCATTCTCAAATAATGCTTTCAGTTCTTTGAGCTTTTTCATAACGTCTTCTGCTGACAATGAGTCGTTATCAGTGGTAGAAGAATCCATTGATTGTGTCATTGATGTAACTGGAATTTTCGTATCCTTGGGCATGTATTTCAATATCAATTCTGTGATTTCATTAAACCCTTTTACGTTAGAATAATCAATCGCTTTCTGTTCTTTTACGTTAGTGATGTTAACATCCGCCGCGTTTTCTAACAAAAATTTAACGATGTCAATTTTTCCATTGGATGCGGCATAATGTAAAGGTGTATTCTCTGATTCATCTTGAATATTGACTTTAGCTCCTTTTTTGATCAACAACTTCACCATGTATAGATGCCCATTTTTTACCGCAAGGTGCAGCAAGCTCTCACCGCCATAAGTGTAGCTATTGGTCAGTGTGTAAGCACTGTCCATAGATAAGTTGGTTGCTGTCTCTACAAAATCCAGATAGGAATTCATTGAATCTTGGTTTCCAGAAATTGGCAGTGTAAAATTCACATCCAAGCCTTGGTCCAAAAACAACTCAACAACTTCTTTCTGATTATTTCCACAAGCAAAATAAATTGGGGACATGCCGTCCGCATTGGTCACGAATACGTCTGCGCCATTTTCGACCAAGAGTTTAACGAGCATTCTATTTCGATCGACACAAGCTTTCAGCAAAGGTGTGTCTCCAGTGGTGGTTGGTTGGTCGACAAAAGCTCCTGCTTCTAGAAGCAACTTAGTGATCGGTAGATTTTTGTTATCAATAGCAATATGTATCGGAGCATATCCGATTTTATTTAAGGCGCTCACATCGGCTCCGGCTTCAATCAGGATTTTGACAACCGGCAATTTTCGGCATAAAATCGCAAACATCAAAGGCGTTTCAGCATTGTTGTTTGTGACATCAACATCCATCCCTTTATCAATAAGCTTTGAGCACAGTTCCATTTGTCCATTTTTTGCCGCAAGGTGCAAAAGGCTGCTACCTTCATAATCCTTCACATCGATTTTGGCATCATGCTCTAATAGAAGTAGTGCTGTACTTTTCTGATTTTGAAGGAAGGCAAAGAACAAAGGTGTCTCTCCGTTATGTTCTTCGTAATCTACTTTTGCGCCTTTGGCAATCAAGTTTTCGGCAATATCCTTGTATCCCCGATGAGCCGCATAGTGCAAAGCGGTACGTCCTTTTTCGTCTGTATAATTGACATCTACGACTTCTTGGTCGAGCAATAATTCGGCAATTTTTCTTTTACCTGACTCACAGGCTTGTATAAATGAAAGTGACATATTTTACTTTTTTAGCATGATTTGTAAAGCCTTTGCTTTTAAATTATCCTCCTGAGCATAGTCTATCGGAGACTTATCTTCATCGTTTTTCAAGTTTGGGTTGGCCCCTGCTTTCAAAAGAAATTTTACTTTTCGATACATTTTTTTTGCTTTCTTTTCTTCGAAGTTGAGTTCCTGTTTGCAGACTTTATGCAGCCAAGTGTTACCCCGAGTATCGATGGCTTCTACATCCAAAAGACCTTTCTTCGCAATCATCTCTAATACTGCAACCGGCTGCGTAGCAATCAAGTCTGAAGCGGTGGTAGGCCTTTGGTAAATATCGACATCTTCTTGAAACAAATCAGCACCATGATCCAACATCATTCCAAGCAAATTAATCTCGTTCTCCCACTCTACCTTTCTCGCCATTTCCATAAATATAGACTGCCCATCCTTGTTTTTCAAATCAAATCTTGGTGGGTCATAATTAGCCAACAGTTCAAAAAGCTCACCACCATCCAACACATAAAAACACAAAACATTATAAACCGTTTCGCCCTGATTGTCCTGAGCATTGATGTCTGCACCGTTATCTAAGTAGTACTGTATCAACTCTTTATCTTTAGAAGCCACTGCCCGAAAGAAAGGTGTTTTTCCCGCAAGGTTTTTCTTATTAATATCTAATCCACGATTCACAAGCAATTCTGTAAGAGCTAAATCGGTAGTCGCAAACAAGTAATTTTCTTCTCGTGTGCTGATTTTATTGGCATCACAGCCGGAATCCAATAACAGCTCAATGACTCTCAAATCTGCTTTTTTTTCAATGGCCAGACCTAGCCAAGACTGCCCACCCAACTCATCATCGATATTATCCACATCACCAATAATACTTTGCAGAAAATCAAAAAGCTTGTCAGAAAAAGGAGCATCAATAAAATGCTTGAATAGTGTATTATTAAAATTATCGTATTCAAAGATATCCAAAGAGATAATTTCTTTGTTGATTAATATTTTGATGATATCATAAGCTTCCCGACGGAGCATATTGCCGATGGCACGTTCGGTCATATAGTCCGGCATATCCCATTCTGTCCCACTGTCTAAAAGCACTTTGACCAAGTCATAGTTGCTCTGCATTAAAGCCTTATTCAAGTCTTCCATTCTCCATTTTTTTTTGACACCCAAAAGTACGCAAATTTTAAACCAAAAAATTGATGGATTGACAGACGTTAAGTTTGATTAATAACCGAAGGGTTTAGGCTATAAAGAGTAGAATTTACTATCTTTGTCAAGCTATAAAGGCACTAATATGAAGGATATATACGATTTGGTAGGGCGTTTACTCATTGCTTTTTTCTTTTTTGTGCAAGGAGTTGAGTATTTGATTCATTTTAAGGGGATGAAGGCTGACATGACCGAGTACCACATCACCTGGCACCAAAACCTATGGTTGTCCGGGGCTATTTTTCTACTTATATTGGGTTCTTTATTGGTTGGTTTTGGGTATCGGATACGGTTTGGTGCCATTTTATTACTATTATTTTGGCTGCCAATGACTTTTATAATCCATCCCTTTTGGCGATTTGATGGCTTGGAGTACCACGAGGAATTGAAGATTTTCATGGCTAACTTGGCTATTGCGGGTGGTTTATTTATTGTTGCCGTACATAAGAGTGGCAAATATGCCGTCCGAAAATTATTTGCGACCACAAAAGTAAGATAGCCACGGATGAAAGAAAGAATCATAACAGCCATATTTTTTGTTATAGTCATGCTATTGGGCATTTTTGGTGGGGGCTACAGCTTTGCGGCTTTGATACTGTTTATATCTGTCGTTAGTTATTTGGAATTTTTCAAGATTGCTAAGTACGAAGGTCGGAGCGACTTGCGTCAAATATTAGGTATTTTTTTTGGCGTAAGCCCCGTATTATTTGCTTTCGCTCAAAAGTCAGGAATTGGCCTAAACAACTGGCGACCAATTGATTATACTGTTTTTATCATTCCGATTTTCTTTATTTTCTACCTTTTAGAGCTACATTTCAAAGGCAAAGATCCGGTTAAGAATTTAGGGACAATAGCCTTTGGTTACTTGTACATAGGTGTGCCGTATATGCTATTAGTGATCCTAGCCTATTGGCAGGGAGTCTATCAGCCATTTTTGGTCATAGGCATGCTGTTGATGGTTTGGCTCAACGACACCGGGGCTTATTTTGCCGGTAGTTTTTTGGGCAAGCACAAACTTGCACCAAGCATCTCTCCCAAAAAATCTTGGGAAGGCCTTGTTGGTGGTGTAGTTGCCACAATAGCCACATCCCAGATTTTGGCTTATTTTGTGACTGCTTACTCAGGTACGGAGTGGCTAGTCATGGGCATTATCTGTTCGTTTGGGATATTAGGGGACTTGGTAGAGTCCTTATTCAAACGTCGTGCGGCTATCAAGGATTCTGGTAGTCTTATGCCGGGACATGGCGGAATATTGGATAGATTTGATGCATTTGCCTTTGTTGTTCCTTTGGTTTTTGTCTATTTTTACTTTTTTCTCTAAGAATATCCGTAAAAAACCTTATATTGTGTTACTTTTGTGCAACAGTAACGGCCTGTGGCAGTTTACTAGGAAGAACTAAGACTATTAATGAAAATACATAAAGAAGGTTTTACAACGATTTTAATTGGACTTATCGGGCTTTCCGCAGCGACATGGCTTTCTTTCAGCCGTTTACCTTACCGTACAGCATGGGTAATTGGGGCGATTGCACTAGCTATGGCCATTATTATTGTTCGTTTTTTCAGGCATCCTACCCGCATCCCCGCTGTCATCAAGGATAATTTGGTCTACGCACCTGCTGATGGCAAGGTGGTTGTCATCGAGGAGGTTGAATTAGAAGAATTTGGAGAGAAAAAGCTTCAAGTATCTATCTTTATGTCTCCTTTTAATGTACATGTCAACTGGAGTCCTGTCAATGGTATCGTTAGTGAAAGAGATTATTTTCCCGGCAAGCATCTACCGGCATGGCATCCGAAGTCATCTTCTGATAATGAACGTATGCGGGTTATTGTCCAGACGGATAGTGCGGAGGTCATTATTCAACAAATTGCCGGTATCATGGCGCGTCGTATTCGCAATTATTTGACCATTGGTGACAAGGTCATGCAAGGTACTGAGCTAGGCTTTATCAAGCTTGGCTCCCGAGTGGATATCTTTTTGCCACTCTCTGCGACGATCAACGTCAACATTGGCGACAAAGTCAAAGGAATCGACACCGTGATTGCAGAAATCTAGTCCCTGACACTTCATTTCCCATACTAAATCTTTATCTTGTAGGCACTAATTAATTCAACGTGTCCTATGCCATATACCCTACCATCAAAGCTTTCTAACCAAAAGCCATCTATTTTTTCAGTGATGTCTAATTTAGCCATCCAAGAAGGTGCCATCAACTTATCACAGGGTTTCCCTGATTTTGGTATTGATACCCAGCTGATAGACCATCTATACGAAGCCATGAGAAAGGGTCTCAACCAATATGCTCCGATGGCCGGGTTACCGGCTTTGCGTGAGCAAATTGCTCTAAAAACCCAAAAACTCCATGGCAGATATTACCATGTTGATACGGAGATTACAGTTGTACCGGGAGCGACATTGGGTATTTTTGGTGTTATTTCGGCGGTTATAGAACCCGGAGATGAAGTTATTTTATTTGATCCGGCCTATGATTCTTACCAACCATCCATAGAATTGAATGGTGGTATTGCCGTCCAGCTTCCCCTATCCTTCCCCGATTTTGCCATTGATTGGAGTCAAGTAAAGGATGCGCTCACCCCCAAAACCAAGCTAATTATTATTAATTCGCCACACAATCCATCGGGAGCGACCATTTCTCAAAAAGACTTAGATGCCCTTCGAGAAGTTGTCCAAGGCACCGGTATATTAATTTTGAGTGATGAAGTTTATGAGCATATTATTTTTGATGGGAAGCGCCATTTGAGCTTGGCGGGTGACCCATTCCTTTCGGAAAGGACGTTTATAACAGCTTCATTTGGAAAGACTTATCACACAACCGGCTGGAAGATGGGCTATGTGCTTGCGCCCAAAAAGCTGATGCAACGATTTAGAGAAGGTTATCAATTTATGGCTTTTAGTGCGCACACCCCCACACAATATGCTTTCGCAAAAATGTTGGAAGATGAATCTAGTTATTTAGATCTAGGTCGCTTCTATCAGAGAAAGCGTGATCTTTTTAGAGAGCTGTTAGAGAAATCTCGATTTGATATTTTTCCGACTAATGGTTCTTATTTTCAATTATTAGGCTATCACAATATCACTCAAGAAAATGATGTGGTTTTTGCCGAAAGGCTAACCAAAGAGTTTAAGGTTGCATCTATTCCAATTTCTGTTTTTTACAAATCCCAAACCGACCATCATGTCTTGCGTTTTTGCTTTGCCAAGAAAGACGAAACCCTAATCAAAGCCACAGAGATACTATGTCAGATTTAACGGTTACACTTATTCAGAAGGACTTGGAATGGGAAGACCCAACTGCGAACTTAGCGTCTTTTGAGTCTACTATTCTTAAAGACACATCGCCGTCCGATCTTGTTATTCTACCGGAAATGTTTACTACGGGGTTTTCGATGAAGCCACAATTATTTGCGGAGGACATGAATGGCCCGTCCGTACTTTGGATGCAAAGAATGGCTCAGCAAACGCAAAAGACCTTGGTTGGTAGTCTCATCATCAAGGAGAATAATCAATATTTCAATCGGTTGATCTGGGTATCTCCAAATGGGCAAATTCAAACTTACAACAAAAGACATCTCTTTTCATACGGGAAAGAAGACCAACACTATCACGCCGGAAAAACACTTTTAGAAACACAGCTCCGCAATTGGAAAATCCGACCTTTAATTTGTTATGATTTACGATTTCCGGTATGGAGTCGCAATACTACGGACTATGACTTATTGATTTATGTTGCTAATTGGCCCAAACGCCGCATCCAGCATTGGAAGAGTCTGTTAGTCGCTAGAGCTATTGAGAATCAATCGTTTGTGATTGGATTAAACCGAGTTGGAGTAGATGGTAACGGCATCGTCCACGACGGGAATTCGCTCATTATTTCGCCGCAAGGCCATATCCAGCAAGAATTGCAAGAAGGGGCAACAACCATCACCTTTCGGTTAGAGCGAAAAATCCTAACAGATTATCGAGCAAATTTTCCGGCATTAAAAGACAGAGATTAATAAAAAAAAGGCTTCCATCCAAATGATGAAAGCCTTTTTCCGAAAGGAAAAAATCCTAAAAATATCTTACGTGTACTAATTTTGCTTCTTTATAATTGAAGTCATAACCCAACATCAGCTCAATACTTCCGCTAGAGACAGTTTGTATTTTCGTTAATGAGTAGTCATAAGCTGCTCCAATACGCATTCCGTTTTTTAGCTGTAAAGAAGTCCAAATATCAGCGGAGTCATAGCTGCTCGACTTATTGGTAAACTTCTCTATTGAAGAACGAAAGGAAGCACCAAACCAGAATGTATCATAAAACAAGAAGCCAAAATCCACATCAAACTCAATGGGAGCTGCGACCGAGTTGGCTGTTTTTTTATCTGACCCAAAGAGGTTCACCGCTTTGACCAAAGCAGACGGCTTAAACATAATCATATCACCTGCCAAAGGAATCGCTCCACCAATACTATAATAATAGTGGCGGTATAATCTTGCACTCAAATCATAAGAAATGGTGCTATTATTTAGTTTAGATTCCAATATTCCCGGAGAAGCAAATCCAGTATAAAACCGATCTGAGTAATAATAAATACCTGCACCAAAATTAGGTAGCCATTTGGATTCGCTTTTAGCAAATGCATCGTCAATAGCTTGTGGGTCTTTATATCTCAATTTTCCCCAATCAGTCCGCCAGTTGATTGCACCAGCCTGCAATCCAATTGCTAATTTACCTTTACCGAATTCAATACGATAAGCATAAATAGCATTCATCGTAGTAGATCCTGTTGATCCGATTTTATCGTTCACAACAGACAACCCGACTGCCACTCTTGGTTTAAGAGGAGCATGCACACTCAAAGTTTGAGTGATCGGTGCACCGTCTAGGCCCATCCATTGGTTACGGTAGAGTAAGTTTAATGACAAAGCTTCCCGAGATCCCGCATAAGCCGGATTAAAAGCCAAGGTATTAAACATGTACTTCGTAAACATACTTTGCTGTTGGGCAAAAGTAGTCGTACTTACAAGTACCATAATAAAAAATACTAAATGTTTGCGTGTCATGTCTATTTATTAGTTTTAACGACCTTGGGAGACCTATCTACTAATTTGTATATAACCACCATATCTTTTTCGGCTCGCTTTGCCTAAATCAATCACATAATAGTATGTTCCTACCGGCAAATCTATATCTTTCCACAATCCATTCCATGGATCATCGTTGGTGTAACCCTTGCGGGAAAAAATTTCATTTCCCCATCTATTGAAGATAAAGACCTGGTTATCAGGGTATTTATCTATGCCTTCAATATACAAGAAGTCATTGATTCCATCGTTATTCGGCGAAAGTGCGCCATACACCGTCACCTCGTCACAAAGGATTTCTATATAAACCACTGCATTATCTGTGCCATTTTTGTTATAGAGCACATAAGTGAAGCTATCTTGGACCATACAGGTGTCTTCTTGAGGGGTATAAGTGACCGTAAAGTCACTGTTTATTACCACATTTCCGAGTCGTGCCGGAATAAGAATTTTAATAGAATCAACTGTTCCGTTGGTCATGTCATTTGCTAGAATATCAAAATCGACCGGACGGTTGAGCACCGCTTTCACGTTATCATCTTCGGCAATAGGCATCGCGGTGGTATCTTGGATAATATTAACCGCAAGTACCAAAGTGTCGCAAAACGTATCATCACAAAATTCTAAACAGAGTGTATCGTGCCCATATTCATAGGCGTTTATTTGGATACAGTATGATGATTGACTCACTTGAAAAATGGCTTTGCCTGGTTCGTCCGCACAAATAGTTGAAAAAATCTCTACTTCACCTGGCAAATCTCCTGTATAAGCACAAACCATCGTGTCGGCGTAGATGATCATTTCAATATCCATCGTATCCGGCTTGGGCACATCGCTTTGCAGCAAAAATATGGTTGTATCGCAGTGATTAAAAATATCACAAACAGCAATACAAGCGGTATCAACGCCAACTTCCAATCCAGATATTACCATACAACCGGTATTTCCGAGCAAGCTAAGTCCAACTTCATGGCCGGAAGACTCGGGGCATAAATTTTCAACAAAAGCAATATCTCCTGTAAATAGAGTCGTATCTACACAAATCGTCTTGGTACCCGTCAACGTGACAAAAGCTTCAACGGTATCAATTCGTGGCAATACATCCACATAGATATAGGTCATCGCACAATCTCCTGCATCGTCACAAACCTTCACACATAGCGTATCATGTCCTATTGCTAGGCCACCAATATCCATACAAAATGTCTGATAATTTATATCATTCGACACCAATGGCTGCCACAAAAACTGACACATCTCCTCTGCATAAATTGGTGTCCCGGACAAAATAGAATTATCCAAACAAACTTCTATGTGATCGTGCTCAAAAAGCGTCGTTTCAATCACAAAATCCGCCGGAGGAATACAAAAAACATAAATCTGCAAAGTGTCCGAACAGTAAGTATCGGTATTTGTCACAATCAACGTATGCCCCCCTTGAGCTAAGGCCAATTGGGTTTGATTT
This sequence comes from Lepetodrilus ovalis, assembly GCA_032361185.1. Lineage (NCBI taxonomy): Eukaryota > Metazoa > Mollusca > Gastropoda > Lepetellida > Lepetodrilidae > Lepetodrilus > Lepetodrilus ovalis. The sequence goes on along the minus strand of JAUTBQ010114417.1, from coordinate 14,941 downwards.
ACACCACATTCAGTATAAGTGCCTTCATAGACTTCCCAATTATCTCGAATTATATAATGACCGATTTGGTTGCTCGGAATATCTAGACAGATATAGCCTGTATCCACTTCACAAATACCACCAAACAAAGTATCAGGGCCTGAGTAAATGGACGGGCAAGGCACACACTCTATACTAGCAAACAGCGTATCTTGACAGCCGGTCGCATTCTCATGAATGTATAAGTTGTGCTCGCCCAAATTAAATTCTAATTGCACCCCTTGCTCAATAGTCTCACCAATAAGCTGTACAATCGTAGTTATTCCTGTGATATTATCAATCACCAACAAGTCACTGTGAGTACCTTGGGATAAAGTCAATACATATCGATTATTTTCTAACACCCACCCTCCAAAAGGATCCCAAGTCATCAACGAGTCTAACAATTGCTGCTGACTTTCGATAATTACGGCATAGTTAACATCATTAATTTCTAATGCAACAGAGTAAGAACCTGATTCAAACATAGATGCATCATAGTAATTAACGGTATCTGTACCACACGCAACAATATTGCCGGAATAAGCCAATCCGTTGTCTGTAAATACATAACCAAAGGCATTAGAAGCCGGCAAATCCAAACAAATAGGATAGGGAGCATCACAGTTTCCGGACTGTAAAAAAAGGCTATCCGGCTCAATCAAATTATGCACTGAATTAACCATCTCAAAAGGCAAAACTTCTGTACAACCATATTCGACATCTACCACGACAACCGTATATTCACCTGGCGGCAAATCTTGTTTTTCTTCAAAGTTGCCCCATGAGTAATTATAATTATCACTTCCTCCTTCTACTATTATTTTGGCATGACCATTTGGCAATCCACACACTGGTTGGCTAATTATTTCTAGGGTAGCATCCAAAGGATCTTCTTTCTCTATCTCTACCGCCAACATACTAAAGCATCCCGTATTGGGGTCAGTAGCTCGTATGGCATAGACTGTATCGGTTAAGCTAGAACGCACATAGCTTTCTGCTCCATTTTCCCATAGATAATCCAAATTAGTTGGAGACAATCTCAAAAAGCCATTGACTGCCGTACAAATCGTTGGCGCAATAGAATCAATCGTTACTTCCGGGCCATCTTCATTAGTGATTACAATAGTTATAGATGTTGCGCAAGCATCATCTCCATACTCACTGACAGTCACATAATAAGCGCCAGCTTCTACATTCTCTACCTGCGAATCATTACTCACTTCAGGTGACCATTGATAGGTAAATCCTGTTGTATCCTGTGCATAAATCAACTGAATCGAACCATCCAAAATACCACAGTGTGCATCAACAACAGATGCCGATGGCAATGGCAAATTACAAGTCGTACATTTATTAATCAAAATCTCAGCCCCAGAAACGTCTAATGCCGCACAAATCAACCCACCGCCTTGTATCAGTTGGTTGTTAATATCAAAAACTGTCGTCTCCCCAAAATTAATGGTTGACAAATCAAACACAAGTGGATCAAATATAAAAGTATGAATAACAAATGTGCCCGAGCCTGTAATGGTGAAGACAGGCAAATCCATTATCTGATAGACGGCATCATTAGATGCCTTAGTCAATAGATACTTGGTTACATATCCGTTGGGGACAAAAGCATCTCCTCCAGCAGTCGCAGAGATAACCATATTTGGTTTTTGATCACAAATATCTGTACTATCCGCAGTGATTGTTCCAGCCAACACATCGCAACCACACAAATCCGGGACATTAATTCCAGACTGTGCTGCTTCACACCCAAAACCATCTGTTATCGTTACCGAATAAGAACCCGTTCCGATATTCACCCGATCTTCTGGATCATTTGTACCGGCTAAATCTTGCCAATCAAAGGTATATCCGCCTTCTCCGCCGACAACCGTCAGATTAATTGCCCCAAGGTTGTCACAGGTAACCGGCGTAACGGCGACATCCGCATTAATGGCCAACGGTGCGTTCACATAAAAGCATCCTTGCCCGGCAATGCAACCATTTCCATCCTTTACAACTACGCAATGTGGTCCAACAAATAGCTCTCCATTCGTAATCACACTATCTGCATGATTCAATATTTCTACCGTTGCCGGAAGTGTAAAATCCGCATCGTAGGCCACATCAAAATCAACCGTACCATCATGTGTACCGGCACAACTTGTAAAGACATCACCATTGATAGTCACGGTAGCTCCACCTACGGCATTATTCAATTCAAAATTTAAGGTTGTATCACAACCTGATTGCAAGTCTTGCACATATACTTCATAATTTCCTGCAGCCAGCCCATTGTGGGTCGCTCCTGCCCCCCAATCATAACTATAACTCCCAGAGCCATTTGATACCGAGATCGTCACCGAGCCGTCATTCATCTCGCAAGTCGGTTCATTATTAATTGTAATAGATGCATCTAGTGTGCTAGACTCATCGATATATACAGACACGACATTATCACAAGTACCATCAGAAACAGTGACATAATGATATCCCCCTAACAAGTCTGTTCTTTCCGCAAGGTGAGAACCATCTGCCCACGTGTAAGTATATGTATCGGGCGCCAATTGAGCGCTTCCATTAGTTCCATTACAAGTAACTGGAGTTGTGGCAACTACAGTTGCCTGAGGCCCATTGCTATTGGTTATCGCAAAAGACTTGGACGTAAAACAAGCATTATTTAAGTTGTCCGTAACGGTCACAGCATAAGAACCAACCCCCAGAGATTGTCGTTCATTACCCGGCTCAATCAAGACGCCATCTTCAGGTGCCCAAGCCCAAGTATAATCTACAGGGTCTCCATTAATAAGGAATTTTGCGCTTCCGCTAAAATTTCCACAAACAGATTGCTCTATAAAAAGATCAGTAATAATAACAGGGTTCGTGCAAGCACCACTACCACATTCATTGCCCACATTCACGACATCCAACACAAATTGGCATCCCAGATCATCATGAATGGTCACAGAATAAAAGCCACTAACCAAATCAATTCTATCCTTTGGGTCATCAGTCCCTGGCAAATCAGCCCAGTCATAAGTATATGGAGGCACACCACCTGTCACATCAAGTGTGATGATACCGCCAACGGTACAAGTTTGAGCAATGACGTTGGGTACAGCCAAAAGGCTAGTATTTTCAGTCATTTGTAGGACTGTTGAGTCAACAGTACATCCACCAACATCCAATAAGTAGGCCGTATATGAACCCGCCGACAGGAAACCATTGGTATGAACAAGCCCACTAGGGTCTTTTATCAACACAGAAGAAGGCTCCCCAAAAGGAAAACCTTCTTGAACGTCAAAATTAGCCGTTCCGTCACTACCACCATTACAGGAAGAAGATTCTACAGATGCCAAGCTAACGCTTCCGACAGAAGCTGCGCCAGGCATAGTAAAATACACAGAATCGATACACCCGTTGCCATTGTCAACGATTTGAAGTCCATAGTCTCCTAGTGGCAAGGTGGACGTTTGAGAAGATATGCCCCAGCTATAACTATAATCCCCTGTTCCACCAACAACCGTTGCCGTGGCTGATCCATTAGATTGATTACAGGTGGCCGGCTCATCAATTGCAACAGAACTAGACAACGGGTTAGTAGACCCAATCGTAACAGCTAAGACACTATAGCAACTAGTTGCAGGATCCGTTGCCGTAACAGCGTAAGTTCTATTCGTCAGATTATCTCTGCTATCTGATGTCACCAAATCATCCCATTGAAAGTCTAAACTAGAAGGGCCGAGTGTTGCCTGCCCATTGGAAGACATACATACGGTAGGGCTGGTGCTTACAATATAAGCATCAGGACCATTTGAGTTTTGGACAATCACAAAAGTGTCTACGGCACAATCAGCAACCGAATTATCAGTTACAGTCACACGATACAACCCAGCTACTAAGCCGGACATCGTGTTATTTGTGCTCAAATTCGGGGACCACTGAAAGGCATAGGTGCCCGCACCTTGCATATTAATTGTAATAGATCCACCTGTACTACCACAGGTCGTGTTAGTTACATCAATAGATGAAATTGTAGGTGGATTAGGGCAAGGTGGTGGAAGATAATACCACCTATCAAGATGTAGAGCATTGGCCCTACTGTCGAATCTTAGATAATCTATGGTTTCGTTAGCTACAATTTCTCCAGTAAAAAAAGAAAAAATAATAACCAAGAATAGCCAATTAAGCTTATTTCTCATAGCGTTGTTCAAATTGAGTGTCTGACAATAACCTAATTGGGAAATTTACCTTCAGAGCCAATCAAAACATGGACAAAATCAATCCACCGTTTCGACTAGCAAAGGTAACCTAAAAAATAGTCAAAAGCCAAAAATCACCTTTTTTTTATTGTATACACTACTGATATTGAGTATAGTCTACATTAGACTAATTACAATACAAATAAAAAAAATATTACATATATTATTTTATATTATATTTTTTTATAGAGTATAACAAGCTGAGCGACATAAGATAATCCACACTACACTTGAGGACGACCGATTATACAGAAGCAAAAAGACACCAAGAGCATTACTTCTGCCAACGAATATCGATAAGAGCAAAAAAAACAATTCTGGTGCAACGCAATCGCCAAACCGAGCATATAGTACCACGAATCGGTCATTTTCTTGTCCTGACATTCAAAGAATTGTCATATTTCAACTATTAGCCTACAAAAAACCAAAAAAATAGAGCTATGATTACCATAAAAAACCAACATCTCTCAGAGCTAGTCCTTAAAACCTTTCAAACCTGTTCTGACCAAGCATTTAATTCTTTTTTCAACTCTGGGGTTATCCAGTCATTTCCGAAAGGAACCTACCTGTATCAACAAGGTGGCGCTGCACCAAGTCATATCTATTTCTTGCTTTCAGGAATGGTCAAAATATGCACATCTAACCAGAATGACCAAACAATGATTAAAGACATAATTTATCCGGGGAGTTTCTTTTCGGAAACGGCGTTATTTGGTCCAAATAAGAATGATGAAACGGCGATTAGCATCGAAAACGACACAAAAGCCTTAGTAATCCAAGCAAGGGCCTTTGAAAGCGTGTGCCAAAATCATCCAATCATTTTGTCGGTTTTGTTAGATGAAATCGGTAAAAAACTAATCCGTAAAGAAGAAAAATTGGCTTCTTTTCACTTCAACAATGCGAAAAGCCGAATTATCCATTTTCTCAAAGAAACAGCGGAAAAAGTAGGCACGAAGGTGGGTTATGAGACGCTTATTAAACACTCATTTACCCAACAAGATATCGCTAATATTACAGGCACATCGCGACAAACCGTTACATTTGTGATGAACTCTCTAAAAAAAGAGAACATCATACATTTTGACCGAAAGCGGATACTAATTCGTGATTTAGATTTATTGTAGAGGCCTTACAGTGACTACTGCCCCTACTACAACGTGCGCAAAATCATTTCTTTTAAAGTTTAGAATGCCTATTTTTGCTCAGAACAAAAAACAGTTGTTGTGAGATTCAAAAATATCATTCTAGGCTTTTTTTTCATTTTCGCTTTCGCAAACATTAAAGCTTTAGGCCAAGATGCTATCCCCAAGCGTTATCACGTCCGGTCCGGACACATTCAATACCAATCTACCGGTGCCGTCAAAGGTGTCAAAACCATCTATTTTACTGATTGGGGTTTGCGAGAATCAATCCACAAAAAGGTCGTTGCCATGGTGGAGTTTGGAGATGCCTACGTGGACACCGAACAAAACACCCTCGACATCCTGGACAAAACGTGGATATACTCTATCAACCTGAATCTCGCTTCCGGCTCCAAATACAAAACGGAAACGGCCGAAGTTTATAACAAAAAATTAGATGCCACTCTAACCGATGAAGTCATCAAAGAAACAGGTGCAAAAAAAATTGGCAAAGAGAAAATTCTTAGAAAAAAATGCACCATTTGGGAAGATGAAGGCCAAAAATTTTGGGTATGGAAGGGTCTCATTCTTAAAAGTGAGTATGACATCGCCGGCGAGCCTGTCACCGAGATAGCCACCAGCATCGAAACCAATATCGATGTAGATGAAATGTATCTAACACCACCGCCCAATATTAAAATTGACAACCAACAAGAATTGGAAGAGCTCATGGCTCTCAACAAGCTCCAAGATGTGAATGATGCCACTCCCCTACCTGCTAATACACCCATGCGTTATCATGTCCAAAGCGCTCATATTGAATACAAAACTTTCGGAGCCGTTACCGGCAAAAAAATCCTATACTTCAAAGACTGGGGCTTTCGAGAATCCACGATTAGAGATTTTGTAGCCCAAAAATCTACTGGCCGGATGCTTCATTTTGATCAAAAAGATTTAGCTATTTTGGACAAAACACAGGCCTATGCCATTAACCTAAAACTAGGGGCCGGCTCTACTTTCAAGTCAGGTATGGGCACCGCTTTCGCAAATAATAAGGACTTGACGCTCACGGATGATGCACTAGCTAAATCTGGCGCAAAAAATCTAGGGAATGAGAATATCCTTGGGAAAAAATGTACCGTTTGGGAAACCGACGGCGAAAAATTCTGGATATGGAAAGGTATCACACTCAAAAATGAATATCTTTTTGATGGTGAACAAGTCACCGAAGTCGCAATCATTCTAGAAATAGATATCGACATTGCAGAAGAGCATTTGGTCGTTCCCAAAAACATTGTCATTGACAACAAACAAGACCAAATTCAGGCTATCAATGCACTTAAGGATTAACTCATCGTCTTGGTAATAACTAAAACCTTTAACCTACAATCATGAAAAAAAAATTCCTTTTATTGCCCTTCCTTCTGCTAATCGGTCTGGTTTTCTCTCATTGCAAAAGCGATTCTAAATCACCCACAACTACAGAACAAACCAATCCAACTCCCAAGCCCAATCAAGCAGAACAACTAGCTGATAATCAACAAACTAAAAAAGAACAAACGACAGCAGACGAAAAAAAAACACCCCCTCCGCTCGAACCCCAAAAAAAAGAACAAACTAAACAAAAAGCCAAAACAAAAAATAAAGCCACTCCAAAACCAAAACAAAAGACGCCTGCTCCCAAAAAGACCGTCGTAACTCCCCAACCACTACCACCACCCGTCCCAAAAGAAGCAGAAAAAAAGGTCGAGAAGAAAGCTCAAAAGCCTTCCTTTAAAATACCACCCTTCGATAATGCCAACGGAAAAATCGTCTATAACAAAACTTGTCATACCTGTCACAACATGGGCATCGCAGGCGCACCTGCTATCCAAGGCGACACCAAAGACAAAAAAAGATGGCTTGTTATTGCTAATAAAAATATCAACACTCTTTCCAAGCACGTCAAAGATGGCTACTCCGGTGACAATGGGTCGATGCCACCCGGCATGTGCATTGGCTGCGCTGACAAGGACTTCAAAGATGTCATTTACTACATGATAAAAAAAGGAATAAACTAAAAAAAAGAGCCGAGCAAAGCTCGGCTCCCCAAAACTCAACAATACTCTTTTCTCTAGTCTTTTACGAAAGTATGAGAAGCAGTACCTTTCTCATCAAAGAGCCTTACATGATACAATCCTTTGGGTAGATTGGATACATCAAAAGCTGTTTTCTGCATGCCTGGTCGCACATCTAAAGAAGCCGTTTTGATTAATTTACCCGTAGAATTTAAAATATTGATTTTAAGCCTACTTGACAATACACCTTCTACGTCAACAAACAATTTATCCTGCACCGGATTAGGGTAAACCAAAATTCGATTTACTGCCGCCAAGTCATTCACACCCGTCAAGGTACCAATTCCTGCTAAAACAACTTCAGTAGAATATGCACTACCGCATTGGGATTGAATATAAAAATCATAACTATTACCCGGCTGTAATCCTGAGACCAAAAAAGTATTTCCCGCTTCTTCTCCTTGAGCCACAATACCGTTGCCAAACCCATTGCCCGCAGGTACTACTTGCCACTTCTTGGTAGATGGACCACCCGCAGCAACAGTAACCACAAAACTATTTATTGTATTATTTGATGCACTCAAACCAGATGGCGTGGTACAGGATTCTGTTGTAAAATTATAGCTCGCTGGAAAGGATGTCCCACCATTCGAGCACTGACCTATCACTGAAAAAACATAATCTTTGCCAGGAGTTAAGCCACTAACGGTTACATTATTAGCGGTCACATTACCACTTTGCACCAAAGCACTATTATCGGTCACTTGCCAATCAAGCGAAGCACTACTAGCACTCCAATAAAAGGCGGCAGAAGTGTATTCTACATTGGACGCTCCAATATTTGTAGGTGTATCACAAGGACATTTGATTTTAAAGCTACCTTCCAAACCACCTGTCCCAATCCCCTTAGCCAGAATGTAATAAGTTTCTCCGGCCGTCAATACTCCGAGCATTAATACTTTTTCACTTACAATCGATGGAGTACAAATCCAATTTTGAGAATTAAAACCATTAGAAGCATTTTTAATATAAAAATAAGTATTAACCTCACCAGATGTTGTATTCTCTAAAAGATACTGCTTGGTCTCAGTTGGTGTAAACTTATAGAAGTCTTCATCTCCCAAAGCCACACAAGACCCGCCAATATCATTCCACACACCCATCCCTGCATCAACATGATAGGATTGCTCCACACCACATTGCAAGTCTCTTTTGGGTGAAAAATCCACATTAAAATACTTTATTTGCCCATTATCGTTAGAAGTCGGGACATCCACTTCAAGCCACCAAATATCAGACACATTCCAACCTTCCATAGAAAAAGCGTAATAAGGTTTATACGGAGAACCGACATAAGGTCCTGTTCCGGCATTTAATGGAGTCCCATTAGGAGTAAATACCATCGGATTAGAGCAGCTCATTCCAAGGTCTTGACCACTCATCACATTCCAAGGAACCAATGTATAATCATCAGGATTACTACCCGAATAGAGCGTCAAGCTCAGTTCAATATTGCTTTGGCCAACGACAGTCAAGCGAACATCATCAACTTGGTACTCCGAACCAATCGACCCACTAGGCATATCATTAAAAACTAAGGGTCTCATCACTCTTCCCTTGCCTTCCAACTCTGTTACAGAAGAATAATGACAGGCTCCTGACATTTCATTACTAGTCCAATTCTTAGGCCAATCCATATCCCCCAATGTAATTGCTGGACTGCATCCGGCATCCCACGAAAACCAAGTATAGGATAAATTGTAAAAATTATACCATGTTAGAACACTTTCAGCATCGTCATAAGATGCCGCCATAGAATACTTATTATTGTAATCAATCGATTCATAATAACCATTCACATTAAATTCATCAGTCATATTCATAGTGGGCGACCATGACGATGCTCCCCATTCTCTTTTGATGAATTTTTCGTGTGCCAAATCAAAGATATAGGTTGTATTTGTCTCTTTGCGCATAATGGCAGCATTGGCGGAGTAAGTGGCTCCACCACCAATCCAGTCTGAAGGCCAACCTGCGAGACTCAAAGGATAGCCATCATCAATCTTTGCTGTATAATAGTCATAGCGCCAATATTTTTCGTTGACATTATCAATAAAGTACACTTTCGTGCCACTTGGGTTTTGATGTACAGCAGTAGGTAAATAACTACCAACCTTAGCATCCCAATTAGAACAAAACCAAGACAGATTATAGGTACTGCTTTCGTCACCTGAGACGGAAGCTAGTAAAACCTTTTTCTCACTAAAATCAAAAAAGAAAATCTTATTATCAATAAAGGATTGGAAAGAAGCATCTGGTGTAAAGCCATACGAACCGGTACTAAGAAGCATTCCCAAGAAAATAAGGAGTAACATTTTTTTCATAACACTGTTTTATTGAAACCAATCAACTTCAAGTATAACTCCAAAGCGAATCGGCAATGAATTAAATAATTTCACTGCAATAATAATGGGAATCTCTATACGCTCAAACACCTTTTGTATGCTTTGCTAGAAGTTGTATATAATTGGTTATAAATAGTTTATAAATGGTTTGCTCCCTACTCACTCACTATCATCCAAAAACATACAAACTCCAACAGGCCTTATTCAGCATCAGATATCATAAAAGAATCCGCACACAATCAAGTACATGGTTCTCTTCCTACAAAAAAACGAACCACAGAATCTTCACATCGGTAACAGTGACCTTACCTTTAGCCATTTGCCAACAACATTCTTTCTCCCAAATCGTTTTCACTAGACAAAGTACATACCACCGAAAATCATTTATGGCCATCCAATCAAAAACCTACGATCCCAAAGAAGAGTTTTGGAATGTAATCACCCATGGACTCGGGCTGATTTTGAGCATTATTGCTACGGTATTATTGGTAGTTTCTTCGAGTATAAATTTATCTATTTGGCACATCGTCAGTTTTAGCATTTATGGGGCAAGTTTGATTGTTTTGTATTTGGCTTCGACCAGCTATCATCTCTCCAAAAATCCTAAATTACGTCTTCGGCTCAATGTCTTTGATCATTCGTCTATTTACCTTTTGATTGCTGGGACTTATACGCCATATTTATTGGTGACGATTCGTGGGCCTTGGGGATGGAGTCTATTGGGGGTGGTCTGGGGCATGGCTATCATCGGCATTATCCTAAAGCTTTTTTATACCGGAAGATATGATAAGGTTTCGACATTGGCTTATGTGTTTATGGGATGGATTGCTTTGGTGGCAGTTTATCCATTGGTGGAAAATCTAGCACTACCGGGGTTAATTTGGCTATTAACTGGCGGGATTTTATATTCTGTTGGGGCTATTTTTTATTTAAGAAACACGCTAAAATTTAACCATGCCATTTTTCATGTTTTTGTTTTGTTTGGGAGTATTAGCCACTTTATTAGTATCTTTTTTTATGTGTGACGAGCACAATTGAATTGTCCGATAAAAAAAACCACGCACAATCAAGTACGTGGTTTTCTTTTTGCGAAAGCAAAAACCTATCGAAGTGCTTTTACATCAGCAGGAGTTACTTTGCCTTTGGCCTTATTGCCCCAAGCATTCATCACATAGTTTAAGACATCAGCAATTTCGGTATCGCTCAGTTGTGGCTGTGGCGGCATAGCGCTATTAAACTCTTTGCCATTCACGGTCACCTTACCGGTTAATCCATGCAAAATTGTCTTAATCGCTCTTTTCTTATCAGCCATCAAATAATCAGATTTAGCCAAAGGAGGAAAGGCTCCGGGAAGACCTAAGCCCGTTGCTTGATGACACGCTTGGCACGTTGCTTCAAAAACTTTTTTTCCTGGTGGATCTACTGTCTCTTTGTTTGAAAAAGAAAACAAAACAAAAGCCATACCCAATACTAGGGCAAAGCTACTCAATTTAATAAAAATTGATTTCATAACAAAAATATTTTTGTGTGTTAAAGAATTGACTGTTCGATAACGGTCTCAAAGGTATGCTTTTATACTGATTCTTGCAAAAAAAACAGCTTTGTTAAACATCAATTAACAGAAAGGACACGGCCAATCATCCCTACTGCAAATAGATATGGACACTCTGCTCTGCTGTCGGCAAATAATCCATACCCAAATACGTAAATATAATTGCCATAACACCAACAATCACCGTCACTGCTAATGTCCTTTTACTGAAATGATGCATCTTATTCAGATGCAAATACGCTGCAAATATCAACCACGATATTAGTGCCCAATTTTCCTTTGGATCCCAGCCCCAATAACTTGACCACGCCACCTGCCCCCACCAGCCACCAAGAAACAATCCTAATGTCAAAAATAGAAAGCCAAACTTAGCAATGATATACGTAAACTCACTAAAATCAATGTGCTGATTATCACCTACCAAGTGATGCCCTTTAACTCCTTGCGGAAAAATTAAATACAACAAGGCTGATACACCGGATACAAACAAAGCCCCATACGCCAAAAAATAACTGATAACGTGTGGAATAAAAATCCAGGTTTGCAAAGCCGGTGGCATAGGCACAATCTCCAAATCCCGCTTGGACAAGGCATATAACAATATCCCCACGACACTCAATGTGGTCAACAAACTCATTATCCGTAGCTTATAACGGGCTTCTAAAAAAATACTGATTAACGATATCATCCAGCCCCCAAAAATCAAGGATTCGTAAACCGTCTTAAACGGTGGTCGTCCTGCTTCCATCCATCGGGTCACCAAAAACACTGTTAACACCAAAAAGCCTAAGCTAAATAATCCAAACGAAATCATGGAGATGGCTCTACTCTTGGTCAAGGCCATGCTCAAATATCCCAAGAAGGACAATACGAACACGATTATTCCTACTTGAACATAAACCGAAGCATATAAAAAACTTTCAATCATCAGTCAATTTTTAGGAGAGCCGCTCTCTCGTTTGAAAATAAAACACCATCAACAACCCAAAAACCACCATAAAAAAGCCCATGTAAACCACGTACAACCCAGGTGCTTTGCTTACGCCAATACCAGAATAGGTTGGACGTTTGGGATCAAAATCAGACTGATAAAACATATAACCACCATAAGACATCGGATGATTCACTTCCAAAATTTGCTTTTTCAATTCGCTGCCATCTTTCCCAATTACGGCTATTTCACTCTTCCAAAATTTAGTCTCTTGGTCTTTGGTTGAGCCCAAGGACAAAAAGTATTTGCTATCAGGAATAACAACCACACCTTCCGATGGATTCATGGATTGATAGACATAGCCTTCGATGTCTTCTTTTCCTTCTTGATGCACTTCGACAATCGCCATTGGATTCACCAAGTCATCACTTTTCTTGACTGGAACAGCCTTGATATTCTTAGCATTCGGAAATATTCCGGTAACCGAAACCGCAATATCATTATTGGAAATTGGATAAGACTCACCAATCATAACATCTTGACTTTCAACACCTTTCGGTGAAACATAGTAAATCTTTTTGGATTTTCCTTCAATGATAGTACGAGTATCTGTCAAAAAATTATACAAAAATTTGTATCCAATTGTTTTTTGTATTTCTGCTAGAGCACCCGACTCATGCCCATCAAATCCTGCGTACAAGTAGACGGGGTGACGAGTACCATTTGGCTCTATAAACTCAACTTGTGCAGCCGGGTTTTTGTACTCTTCAGATGCATTAAAAAACTGCTTACTCTCATCATCAAACAACAAATGTGTAAAAAACTTAGCTAAACGAAGCTTGTATTTAGTATTGGCAATAGGATAGATAACGCCTTCTTGCAGTTGGATGGCCTGCACAATCCCCGTGGAATCTCCGACCAAAATTTCATGTAGTGGCAAACCTTCCGAATCACCTTTTTTGATCATCGCTTTTTCAGCGTCACCCAACTCCCAAACATAATTCAAATTAATCAAATTAATCGGGTCAATAATCTTACTGTATTTTGCGAAAGCTGAGCGTAATTGCAATTCTTGCTTCTCCCCTTCTAGCATATAAGTTCCCAACAAAACAGGATCTAAAGGCTCATCCCCTAGTGCCGGATTGTCCTCAACAAATCGGTAGGTGTAACTCGGAAAAAACTCCTTAACTGTAAAAGAAATACCTGTACGATGTATTTTTTGAGTTTTACCAACAACGGGGTCTATAGCTGCAATAACATCAGGCCTTTCGCCCTTGCGCTCCCATATTTGCACCTTAAAATCAGGGTCATGTTTTTCAGATTCAAAGCGATTTAGTTTTAGGTCAAAATCCAACTTTTTAGAGCCAATCACTCGACCGGTACTACTTTGCAAAATTTTAACCACGTGATTGGTTTCACCAACAGTCATATCCATCATTCCTCGATAACCTGCCAAGAAATCAAACCAGAACCCCACCACAATCACGATCAAGCCCAAATGAACCAAGTGATAACCGAAGGTGCTTTTTTTAAATCCTTTCTGAAAAGAAACCAATAACAAGCTGGCAATCAACACCACCACCAAGGCCACATACCAAAAGCTATGAAAGACATCATTTAGGGACAAGAATTTAATAATTTTTGCCGCAAGGCCACCATATCGCTTCGTGTAATCTGCGGCCATCCCACCTTGTAAGACAAAAGTACCCAGCACCGTACCAAAGGCTAAGGCCAATAGGTTCACGACAATAAAGGCTAGTTTTCCAAGGTTCGCTTTAAATTTCTCCAAGAAGAAGGCCACCAGAACCCCGAAGATGACTACTCCGGCAAGGGTGGCCAAATTGGGATTTTGAACTCGCTCCAGCAACAAGTTGCGGACCTGCTGCCCAACAATTCCAGTCCCTATTACCAACAGTATCAAGGAGATAGCACCGGCAAACAAATTTCTCTTCCCTTCCATTATTTTTGCTCTTGATTCATTTTTCCGACAGGAATTGAAGTTCCAGTTTCGTCAACAATTGTTTTGTACTGGACTTTGTCCCATTCTTCCAACTTTGTTTTGGCTAGGTGCTCCCATTCTTCATTCGTGGACAATTCTAAGAATTTTTTTAGATCAGGTACGGCTTTGCTGACCATATTCTTTTTTTCGTAAGTAAAAGCTCTATTAAAATAAGGCGGAGCCATATCTGGAGCAAGGGTGATACAAGTGGTAAAATCCTTGATAGCTGCATCAAGTTTTTCCATAGTAAAATTAAGTGCTCCCCGATTGAAGTAAGCCGCCACCAAATCCGGCTGCAACAATACGGCCTTATCCAAATCAGCTAATGCATCCTTGAATCGTCCAAATGTTTTATACAACTGGGCACGATTGGTTAAATATTCCGGATTAGTTTTATCCAAGTCAACGGCAGTTTCGATATCTGCCAAGGCCTGAGTCGGCTCACTCATCAAGACAAAGATATTTGCCCGTTCGGCATAAAGCTTCGCACTTTGTGGATGTGCATCAATCATATCCACGAGTTCCTGTAATTTTTTCTTGTATGTTTCATGTTCTTTGGGCACTTCTGTCTCTTTAGCGTCATGTGTGCTATTGGCTGTAGT
>JAUTBQ010114306.1:0-15651 GCA_032361185.1 Lepetodrilus ovalis | reverse complement strand
GTGTGTGTGTGTGTGTGAGTGAGTGAGTGTGTGTGTGTGTGTGTGTGTGTGTGTGTGTGTGTGTGTGTGTGTGTGTGTGTGTGTATGTCTGAGCCCTGACTAGCATTCTTATCTGCATCTGTGTTGAATAGTATTGGTGAGTGTCTGTGTGCATTGGTAATAATTACAAGTGTTTGTTTTCAGTGGTATATTGCAAGTGTTTGTATTCAGTGGTATATTACAGGTGTTTGTGTTCCATGGTAATTACAAGTGTTTGTGTTCAGTGGTATATTACAAGTGGTTGTGTTCAGTGGTATATTACAAGTGTTTGTATTCAGTGGTATATTGCAAGTGTTTGTATTCAGTGGTATATTACAGGTGTCTGTGTTCCATGGTAATTACAAGTGTTTGTGTTCAGTGGTATATTACAAGTGTTTGTATTCAGTGGTATATTACAAGTGTCTGTGTTCCATGGTAATTACATGTGTTTTGTTCAGTGGTATATTACAAGTGTTTGTGTTCAATGGTATATTACAAGTGAATGTGTTCAATGGTATATTACAAGTGTTTGTGTTCAATGGTATATTACAAGTGAATGTGTTCAATGGTATATTACAAGTGTTTTTGTTCAGTTGCATATTACAAGTGTTTGTGTTCAGTGGTATATTACAAGAATTTGTATCGAATGTCTTGGCCAACAATAATGTAAGGAACAATGACAGTAAAAAGTCTGTTATTGTGTAGGTTTTGGATGGTATTAATCTTACCATAATTTCTGTACTCGCCCAACCTCAGGTGCATACAAGGAACATAGTTACTTGAATACAGGTATTTAGCACATTTGTTTCTCATAGCCATGACAAAGATTCGAATAGACGTATGCATATAGTATTGAAAATGAACATTGCAGTTTATATAACAAATCTTTTATTTAATGAAAGAATAGAGTGCTATTGTTGAAGCGCACAACAAGCAAGATGCTGCATGTAGCGTGTACTTACTAGCTATGTACAGTTTCAATGCGCCAGGCTGCTGGGCACCCCCGCTACCCTCATGCTCTGCGACACAATGGGATACGACACAAGCGGCGAGCTTTGGGCCATGTTTTGTGGAATACTCTGGCTGAGAGTTCCTGCTCCCTGGAGAGGATTTTGCTGCAGAGACGCTGGCGTGAGCGACACCATGGTGGAGGGGTTAAGTGTCACCGAGGGGTTAATGGATTGGGCAGCTAGCGCTGATTGGTTGGGTGGGTGCACCATCTCGCACGCGATTCGCTGGGCAGTCTGTAGTGCATGCTGGGTAGCTATTTCACTGTTTAGCGCAATCTGCTGACTCAAGCTTGTGGTCAGGTGGTTCAGCGACGCCCCGGTGCCACCCACCGTGACGGCAGGCGACATCACCGCGGTGGACTTGCTGATGCGATACCGCGCGTTCTGCTCGAGGAGCACCTCGTTGGTGGCGGCCAAGTCAGCAACCTGCTTCTTTAGTTCCTCCACTTTGCGGCGCAGCATGCAGTTCTCATCCTCCAGCATCTGGACACTGAGTGGGCGCAGTGGGGGAAGGTAGCGACTCTCGGGATAGGCTGGGTAGCCATCGGAATCCAACCGCCGTCGTTTCAGCGGAACGTGGGCGTACTCGTATCTATCATACGAATCACTCTCATAGTTATTGTACGGCTGTGGTCGCGGGGTCCTCATTTCGCCTTTGCGCATCTCATAGTCATATTCCTGACCAGAGAGATGTCGGTATTTGCACTTCGCGCCCCGCTTGCATTCTCGCTTGAGGTAGTCCTTACAAATGGGCACCTCTCCCTTCATGATGGGCATGGAATGTGTTGCAGCTCCTACACCTAATGCTGCCTGATGCTGAAGTCGGACTGGAAGCTGAGCTGTCTTCAGGTAGTACTCCTCCTCTTCTCTGGTGCAGTGGAGGAACTTGCAGTTGGCACGGCGGCACCCAGTGTTCTGGTAGTCGTGGCAGAATGTGAACTCGTGTTTCCTCGTCACATCTTTAGGATCTGCCACATTTGGGTGACGATACCGACACCGATTGCCTCTCTTGCATACGTTCCGCAAAAAGTCTCTGCATATGTTGTCGTCTTCTTTCCCATTCATGTGTTTGGAGTCTCCATTGTACCGCATGTCATCACTGCCACTATCACTATTGTCCGACATCATGAACCTTGTGGTCTGGTCTAGTAGAAATCTAGTGATATGTAATAAATCTTCTAATCTACACTTAGAAGAATTTCATGGAATGTTGCTTCGCAGTTTTTGCATTAAGTTTGTTTCTATTTTCTAAGGGTATGTTATTATGGAATTAGTTGGGAATATATTTCAAGTTTCACAAAAGCACTGTAAAGACACAACGTTGATGCACAACACAGCCGCGGCCTATGGAATGCTCCACTAATGTTGGCTCATTCAGATGTTAGTTAAACAGCGACCGAACAGCAGGATGCCAGCAGAATGAATCGGCCAATCGAATAGCAGCTTGCAACACCAGCTGATCAGGGAGGACAATGACGATCGCTCAAACTATCGCTGCACTTGTGTGGCTCGGGCGATCTGAAAAACAACAAACAGCGCAGTTAAGACGTGATGCACCACAGCGCAATGAATGCATTGTCTACAAGGATTACAGCAGTTTTGCTCGCAGCCTATGCCAGACACATGTGTACAACATGCACAGGTTAAGTTATCACCTTTTGGCAATAAGTTGAATAACTACAAATGCAATCCAAAAGGCTGAGCTTACAAAGGCAGTAGTTCAATCTTGCTGCGTGTCAACTGAACTTTGCCGAGCTGCATCTACATGAGCAAGATGGGATTTAGCGAGATATTTGTTGTCGTGAATAACACTTATTGATGTCAATGGATCTAATGCACAGAGATGGGAGGAAATGCTTTGGGGATAAATTGTAATATCATCTAATAATGTACTGATTTAGAAAAAAAAAATCAATTAGTTATGAACATAGAAACAACTGTTCAATAAAAAACATTCTAAACCATTTCAATCACTTAATGTCATGAGTTAAAATTTCTTTTATGAAAATCTCGCAAAGTAATACAAAACATGCACTTTAAGTAAAGCTTGGCAGTTATCCAAACAACTGTTTGCAAAGAAATCTCAAATTTAACAAATCAGACTGCAATAATCTGGATAGATTGACATGACTTGCAACACCAGGGAAAGTGCACGTCTATAAGTCACGACTGTATGATGGGGCTGTATGATGGGGCTCGGATATTCCATACAAGAAAACCATTGCTGTCAACAATTACACATTAATGGGACCAAATTTGAGTCATTATTAATTGACCCTGATGACCAATGATGCCACAAGCGCTGTAGAAGATTTACGAGACCACCAACAGCAATGGGATTGACCTATTTGTGTCAGAACCACTTCTAAAAGTATGTTGTCGCTATTCTTTGATCATGGTCTATTCTATTTCGTTCCTTGAAACACGAACAAGATATATTAGGCTAGATCTATTCTAACCAAGTTATATTTATATCGCGGTGCTGATGTGTCAAGATTCAAAATAACTGGCACACCAATTCCCATTGTAAAATATGAGATACATAATGATCTGTGGACCACTAAGGCATGTTATTTACAACAACCAATGATTTAATGGTGTACCTGATGATCATGATTTAGTAAATGGACAAAATAAAAACAAGCAATGGCTGGGATATGATCTAAATGTCAGTACTGTAGCTGAGGATCCGTAGCGCTGATGCCTAGGAGTAGCTTCATCTCGTGCTAACGCTGGCAGGTATCCTTAAAGCTATGAAATCTGGCTGCATGCTGCCACGGGAATCATCGTAAAGACATGATTTACAGTGCCATAGCTTGTCTACGCAAGTCATATTAATACATGGTCCTTAACCCTCTCCCTGCTGCAGGCAAGTTAAGTTGCCATTTTTTGTCCCTACCCTTGACTGCTGCAGGAAACTTAAGTTATAGATAACAAATGCCTAAATTACCAAATTATCTTAAAGGGCATAATATCACAGATATTTATGGTTGTTTTGGACTAATTCTTAGTTACAACCGCAAAGTACATTCACTTGAGTGAGTGAGTGAATATGGAGTTTAACGTCGCTGCGGGAATCTTTCACCCATTTGCGACGAACATTCACTTGACAAACATAAAATCATATTTATACTTCCCAAAACCTATCCACCACCATATGGTAGGCAAAATTCCAATCCAACCCCATGATATAGGACGTTGCCAGTTACAACTGATGATAAACAACCTAGGTATAGTCATATTTCTTTTTGCTTCATTACATTAATGCAGAAAGACATAACTCAAAGTGAATGAATATCATCAAGAATTCATTTCCTTCATTAGATCAGTTGATGCATCAAAGACAAGATAATTAATGTTCTGTAACCTTAATTCATATCAAATATGAAAATTGCAATAACTATTGAGTGTTGGGAAATAAGTGCATTAGTAAATAACAACTTTTGGGCGGACAAATCAAACGTAAGTTGTCTCAGATAGAAATTCATTTGACCATTATCTAGGGCAACCATCTGTAATAGCATGCACTTAAAAGAAAATTAAACACAACAATGACCCATGAATATACTGTAAAAGACAAATACAATATAGATAAAAAATAAAATAGTATTAGTGCATTTAAAGATATTCATTTTGAAAATAATAGAAATAGATAAAATGTCAGCTCCCACGAGATTAATGAAATGTTTGGAAAATAAAAGCCACATCAAAGGCGGCATTGCCATGCTAGATAAATGATTAGCATTAAGTTGCTGATGATTCACAGAATTCACAGAATTCCAGCCACTTAATGGAGGGAGCCTCAGCTGAGTGCACTAGAGGCCTGGCAGCCAGGTAAGTGCCCTCATCGGTCCTCATCTCATTCTGTCTCCCGGTGTGTCACCTGGTGTGTCTCCTGGTGGCTGGAGACATGCTAACCAGCCAGAATTATCTGCTGTGCTGGTCTCTGAGACACACCTGGATATGATCATCAGTTGTGCTTGTGATCAGTTACCATGTCGGTGATCATTCACCATGTCAGTGATCCTTCACATGCAAGTGCTACATGTGCGTGCAATGTGTTGGTGTAACTGGTGTACAGTGACTGATAGCCTTCCATCGACCAGCTGTGTCATTGTTCGTGACCTAACACTGATTACATGTCAAACTAGTATCTATTTACATTTGTAAATAATGCTTGGAATACATACATAGTACTTATATAATATGCTAGTTGTGTCTTGAGATTTGTGCAATATTCTAAATTTAGGTCCCGGAAACCTCCCCCCATACTCGCCATGTTGTCCTACAGTAGTAGTAGCATCAGATGCAGTAGTAGCAGAAGAGGAACGATAATCTGGTACAATCTATTTGAAACGTCCCTAGTGAGAAAGAAACCTTTCATCTTCTGATGATGAACCATTTCCTTAAGCTGATCTGCTTCATCACAGATCTTGTTTAGTAGATTGGAAACAAAATTCAGCAACTTGTGTAGTCCAGTGACATCTTTGAAGGCGTGGAGATATTGAACAGCCATTGGAACAGCAGCACAGAAAGACTTGCGTCTAGTACCTGATCATTGTCTAGACATGTAATCTTGTACAAGACAAATCATCTTACAATAATCCAGAGTTCAACCTATATACACACTGTTTAGTGCAAAGGGCATAGTGGTCTCCAGTCATAATCAGATTGCCTTAATCTGAACTATTTGTGAGTTAGTCCACCTAACCTATTGTAGTATACCTGTGTAGTATGATAATGATGAGTTAGTCCACCTAACCTATTGTAGTATACCTGTGTAGTATGATAATGATGTAACATGCAGTGATTGCTAAAATACATCATACCGTCATGGCCTCTGGCAGTAGTTGTGGATTTATGTTATTTTTATATGCATGTGACCATCACACCGAGCCTAAGGCTGATCTACAGACACAAACACTTCTTAACATTACTTTACATACTTTATTGGCTCTAACTCATCCTTTAGCTATTTTAATGGTTCCATGATGATATAATGTTTCCTTGATGGTGTAATGCTTCAATGACGACTATGGGACTTCTGATGATAATAAGCTATAATCTTCTGACACTATGGAATCTTTTAATAATAAGCCATACTTTTTTTTCCTGAAGGTATTTCTTGTCTTTGAAAATATACATATCTTAGTGTTAAATATAGATGTAAAAATATACATATCATAGTGTTAAATAGCTACCCAAATATCATAAATGGTTTAGTGCTCAACTATAAATTTGAAGAAATTTCATGGCATTTTCTATTACATTGTTGCGTGGTTTGAATTAGTATTTAAGGCAGATTTACAGATTACTTCACTCATTCAAACTAGATGTTGAACTAACACAGTACATTGGATGAAAACACACAAACTCCAAATAATGAACAAAATATAAAAAATAAATATTGCACCAACATGGGTTGACTGTTAGATGTACAAACTAGAACTGATGTCAAACAAACAACGTATCATGCACAACTGATACTATAACACAGCCACACATACAACTAATACTAAAACATAATCACATACACAACTTACACAATAACATAACCACACACACAACTTACACAATAACATAATCACATACACAACTGATATCATAACACAACCACACATGTGCACACACACACACACACACACACACACACACACTGATGCCATAACACTGCATACAGAGCTCATACTAGACCACAATCACACAAAAATGGGACTAGAACATAAACCACACTAGATCATCTGTATAATACCTCCTGGTCTAGAACAAGCTGCCTTAAATAAGAAGCAGCATCATGGACTCGATGTTGATGTAAGATCTACCATCAGTACGTATTGAGTATCATGTCACATCCCAGTGATGTCAGCATGCCCACAGTATACACATAATTCTCCAGTCTGGCTCACACTATTAGCAAATACCAGTAGGGACATAAGGAAATACCTCATTGGGATATTTATATTGGTTTAGTCTACATTTTGTCCTATAAAACTTGATATACAGGCATCATAAACAATGATCTTCAAAAGTACTCAAAATCAATATCACAACAAGTCTACTGTAAACAGATAGAGCACATAATGAACATGCAGTGTAGTAGAGAACAATTAATTCTAAAGATTCGTTGAACGTATTCATTGACAAATATCTCAACAACATGGTGATCATTAAACAGCTCATGCAAAACAAATAGGGCAAGAATAATTATTATTATAACTTCCATTTCCTTTTCAATTGTTACAACACACAAAGCTCTCAAGATTCAAGAACATAATGATAATAAATAATTGGAACCTGTGTACATGTAATAACCTTAACTAAATAGTAATCCATATGGCGGTCACATCCGCTGATCACTACTTCAAACTGGAGAGTCTTGTCCTGGCGACAGACAATTTATTGAGATAATACTTCACCAGATGTATCTGTTTGTACAGTTTTATGCCATCATCTCACTGCTTACCTAATAAACAAGAGAAGTGTGTGCAAACTTGTCAAGCCTATCGTCTATTAACTTCTACTCCAGTGGAAAGCTTATGTACACTACAGCAGAGTTTTATAGCTTTCTCCGAGCTGTGGCTCCGTCGTGTTAGCATCTCAACTATTCCAGCGACATCTGGGAAATACAGTAGCAGGCTTCAGGCCTGCCAGTGTACAACACCAGGGAGGACACACGGCACTTTCTCAAGTAGACTAACGGTAAAACAGACTGAATCTGAAACATGCAGCAGACTCTATCAGTGACCAGAACCACCAGCCAGACATTAACAGAACCATCAGCCAGACATGCACAGAACACGGTCAGAAACTGGAGTCCTACTGTCATTTAGTGCTAGACAAACACGGTCATAATCTTAGGACATAATCTTCATATCAATACACCTGTACCGGAATATTGTACTTGTTACAAATCTCTGTATAAATCGGGACATCAGTACATTGCTGCAGCCTTATTGTTTATGAACTTCGGCTACAGTAGCAATAAATCGGGTTTAAATAGGTACAAGTATGAAAAAAGATGGTGAATTACAAAGGGGATAGGTTCTAAATGATGAAAGTGAAAAACAATGACACAAGTGCTCGACACTGAACGACATGGCTGCCAGATGTGAACACGAGTGCTAAATACGAACATGATTGTCAGACATGAACATTGTCTCCAGACAAGTATCAGACATGAAAATGAGTGTACCGCACTGAATGATCTGTTTATACTTCAATCTATCTCTATAACTACACCCACAAGCTCCAACAACGTAGTCAACACTTTTACGTTTGCTTGAGTAATTTTCACAAAGAGAAGAAATTGATTTTTTTGATAGCCACTAGAAATAATTCCAATAGAAGTTCAGTATTGTCTGCAGGCACAACTAAGACTTGCAAATAAATAGTGGGTGAGAGGTTTTCCTTTGATATGAGTAGCAGCAGAGTACAGTTGCTAAGGATATCTACACAAAATACCTAGCGATGGTAGCAATGGAGGAATAATATTCTAATATGCTTCAGCTAATTTTATTTTCATGTCCACAAGATCTACACAAACTCCACCATTAACCCATTAAAGCTACTGATGTTATATTCTTCTCAGAGGGATTAAATATCGGCAATACGCTAGAAATAAAATAACAAAGCCAGATAACAAAGAGGTAGAAAAAAATCATAAGCAAGGAAGAAGATTGTTCCTGAAGGGTCTTCTTGATAGCTGATTTATTTCCACAACGGTGGAATTAATATCTCCAAGCATGATTGAATACCAATACTCTTCTACACGTCAGATTGTAGGAGACCCTAGTGACTCACAAGACAAAACATTAAGTCGCGGATCAAAGCTTGCACAATCCGAGTCTGCTGTCAAGCACCCTACCATAACGGTCGACACATAAAGCATTGCCGGGAAATACCTAGCCACAAACAACTCAATCCTCTTTGCTGTCATCAAGCCGTTCTTACTCCTCCACCTTCCAGGATGTTTGTATCAATCCACAGAGTAGTCAGCAGGAAATCACAGGCGAAGATGGCTCATGGCTTCAGGCGATGTATTCATTGGTTCAAATGACAGATTTGTTATACTCGTCAAGCTACAACTGGTTATTCAGACTGATAGCCATGCATATCTTGAAGTGTCAATGACCACATTTATCACATCTTAAGTAGGCATAGTATGAAGTACACTGTATAGTGGATGACATATCAATAGCACTATAGTTAACTGGGAGCTCACTGTTATATCAAGCATACTACTAGCTCCTGGGAAGAAATCTATTGAATATTTGACGCAGATGAAAGCGATGCAACAGAACTTGTATTTCATGTAAATTGTAAGGTGATATGCAGGTGATGGTAAAGTAATACGCAGGTGATGGTAAGGTGATGTACTGACAACACAGGAAGCTTCACTAGTTCACTACCAGGATTTACCAGGATTTTCCAGGATTTAAGACAAGACAGGATTAGAATTCTTCACCGGATATTCAGCTTGCCACTCCCACTTTCTTAGACAATTTAAATAAGATTAGATACAACAATGATTACCATACCACAGATTGGTAAATTAATAACCTAGCAGTGGAATTGAAGAACAATCTTAACACCTATTACATACTCACAATATTCAAGCACTTGACTAATAATATTCTATAACATATATACTATTAAATATAATTATTCACAGTCCTGTACATCAAGCCACAGAAAGACAATGACAACAACAACAAAAACAACTTGTATTGAATCACAAAACAAACAATAAATACATATTAAATAAAATATATGTTGTTTAGCAAAAATAATTTTGCGCTTTCAGATGCATTTCGCTCATACCACAGCACATCAATTTACATTATAACAAGACTTGTATGAACAACCTACAATGATTAGCCAAATTGTGCCACACCCATGAAATCAGACACTATTATTCCGCGATGGAAACACTGCTGATTTTAGACCTGAATCATTACAAACACACAATAAAATAAGTTTATCATGGGAAACATGGGTTGAAGTGTCACATCTATATAGACTTATGTCTAGATGGTACATCAACTCATATACCTCGAGGGATCGGCTTTCAACAAATTTATCTTCCCGAAACACTAATTGTTCTGTCAACAAGAATTCAGTTGGAGAAATTTCTTGAAGATACTCGAAGATGCTTTGCACTGTGATGTCAAGTATTCGTTGACTGTTGAGATAGAAATTCCGCTCATTGTGACGTAGCTGCTAAACTTGTTTCCCCGATAACTATGTAGCTCAGGAGTAGCGCAACAACTGGGAATTAGTTGTGACATGACAATGGAATCGATAAGTAACTTATGGTTTCGCCCAGATCACAAACTACAGAATTATATCAAAAGATATCCCCAAGAATGTCATAGTTATTGTAGTCATGTTAGAATGGGGATTAAATCAACATCTACTGTTTGGAATACAGAGGGTATCAATTGTGAATTGATACCTTTTAAATTGAACTGAACACTGGATGCGGAACTATCTATGATAACTGTGAAAGTGCATCAAATTATCATATTAATGCCAGTCCCAATGAAGTCCAGTTAAGGCATTTAGCTGAGCACTCCGACAACCTACCACTGCGCTACCTCTAGCCATAAAGTATCTAGTAAGCATAACATACCGTAATGTACCATTGTAGCACACAATGCAAACATTTCTTAAAATTAACACAACCTTGATATACAAGTGTTTTATCAATAATATCCTGCACTTTAATTTTAACAAAATAAAATCAACAGGGTCAATTTTATCAAAAGATGAAGTAAATCATGTAATTGTACTATTAGTAAGGATAATTCTTGCAAATTTTAAAAGCTAAGTAATTATTTTCTTGAAGTACAAATTATTGCCATTGAAAGAAAATACAACTGGATTTAAGAGCGAGAAGATAATAATAAGCACATAGTTTACGATATGTGAAAGCTTATATGTTTTGTACATATTGCTCCTAGTCTATCCAATTGCTGGAATACCAGTGGGGGAATTCATACGACAAACAAACACAGTAGAGTCATGGCATCTTGCATATTTATTCCTTCAGAAAATAAAACAACCGAAAGCTGAAACAGAATGAACTAGTTAACAGTACAGCTGACATATAACAAGATGTGAACACTTCTACTTACGGTACAGGTATCAAGTGTATGTGTGTGGCCTTCTTCAATCACTTATCTGTAGAAGATATCACTTCAGTACCTGCAAAGAAAGACAAATTTTATTTATATGCAGTTTTGTTACAAAGGAAGTTTCTTGATTTAATTAATTTTAAAAAAAATAAAAAATATTTTTAATAAGTAAATAAAATGGAGTATTATATATCACATACATATACATATATACAGCATATCTATTATCATACCATTGTATACATGTACACAAAGCATTTAATATAGAGTAGAATACATTACGCAATGTTCTATTTGATATCAACTTTATGTCCCGAGTGCAATAATTTTATTCATGAGCTTCAGTAAGTGCAAAAGTAAAAGTAAGTGATTCAATACTGAGATAGGCATTTTACTGACATAACCTCTACAGCGACAATTCCTTATCGTCATATATTGTTCTGATAAGCCATGGCTTGAAACACACTGAGGTAATAACAACTAAACAGACAGGGAAGTACCGATATGTAGATATTAACCATGTCATTTTGCATCATGTTAATTATAGGGCCAGTAGAAACATTATTCTGGCTACTAGGTTTTAAAGGCACATTTCCATCCGGACATTGACAGCGAAGATACTGCTAACACTACTGCTAACATGTATGCCATGATTGTTACAGGAAGTAATGGGCGTTCCTACAAAGCCTCACCGAGATGCTGTGACTTGACATCTATCTCATTCAGAATTTACTAGACTGTATTCATATAGTTAATGTAATCTTGCATTTCGAATCAATAAAATAAAATAAAAAAATATATCCGCAAATAAATCTATTGTTTTAAAGGCAAAATTGGATACACAATGATTCATTGATCAAAATACACTTGATGACAATGAACACACAGGACCATCAAACATCAAATGTACCATACCATCATCATACATATATTTGTTCACAAAGCATCACTATCAATATCAAGCATTAACTATGTTAACGACCATTAGATAACGATCTCATATTGGTAATTACTGAGGTGTCACTTAGTACAATTAGTGTGTTTCCATACAGCGAAGAGACAAGCTTTAGATAAACACAGTCGTGATGAGCTGGTTGAGGGTGGATACTATACCTTCCCCATCATGGAGTTATCTACCCTGTGATATTGAGATACCCTGTGATATCAATGGGTAGATACACTGTGATATCAATGGGTAGATACGCTGTGATATCAATGGGTAGATACGCTGTGATATCAATGCACCTTACCACACATCACTCTGGTGAAGCAGCACGGATTAGATAAATGTCTATACCACTCCACGGTTCCCCTTACAGTAACGACATACGGCCACATACGGTAGTAAGTCATCAGTTAATATTTACATGGGAAATTACTTCCACATGTTACTAGAAACTGATTTATTGTTATCGGATTGTAGTAGTGCATGTCAGAATAACTAATGTCAAAGTGTACTGCTAGACTACTAATAGTCTCGGGAGGCTGAAAGTAAATAGTTTAACTATAAACTATATTGATCATAATCATATTTATATGAAAGGAGCTGCTGAAATGCTTTATTCCTCTGAATCCAGACTTGCTTAATTGCTCTAGGGGCTAGTTAGAAGAGGAGTATTTGCCATTTGGAGGAGAACAATGTGTGACACAGACTTAAGTGTACTGCATAAATCTTGAGATATACTTCAGTGGTTCTGGAAATTAATACATACAAAGGAAATTTGACAGTTTTGAATAAATTGAAAATAAATATTCTGATTCCTTTGCATTATCGTGTTTTCAGAAATGCCTCAGGAAAAAAAAAGAAAAGATATTACAGATATTTTTCTGGTGAAGGTAATCTCCAGACCACACCTACCCTGACTGCATCTGCTGCAACCTGTTGGAATAGTACGACCAGCAGATACGGTATGGCTATCTATGATACAGATAACTGTCTACACTAATATGGCAGAAGCTGTGGCAGAAGCTGTCCTCCCTTAAATCTCAGTAATCTTCAAGGAGTTACACTTGTCAGTTTCACAGTATGGCTGCAAAGCTGTCATAAATTCCTAGCAATCATAAAATTTAGTTATGCTAATTTGGAACAGTCTTCAAAAAGTCAAGATCTCAATGTCATTTCTTACCGGCAGCTGCAGTTCATTCCTGACATAACATATGAAACATCTCACTGCTGTGACTATTTCTGAACTGAGATGACATTACCAAGAGAGAATGGTTCGTGTATCAAGGAAGGCTGCAATCAGTGCTAGAGAGAGTCCAGGATAATCAATGCATGGCATAGCTCATAGGGATCAAATACAGGACATAATAGAAGCTATTCAACTATTGCCATCATGGCCTATAACTTAAAGAAAGGCAATAAAGAAAACCATTACTATTGCAATGTGATACAGCTACAAAGCATGCCTGGATTACAAAACTCTGCACGAAGGTACTAAGACATGAGTACCATCCATCTATACTATACAAACTGGTTTGTTTAAATACTGAAATTATTAATAGTAAATGCCAACATATGCCTCAACCTCTCTCCAGTCCAAGACATAAACCATCACTGTTCATCTGTGAATAGGACTGACGACGTAAATGCTTGACAACTAAGAGAAAAGGCTCCAATAACACTTTACAGTATGACTGGAGGGTGATTAACAACATTGTTACTGATGAACCATGCCCAGGTTTGCAGACAGTCTTAGAAAAGCAGTGAAATCAAATTTCACAATTACCCCTATCTATTTCCATTGCACCAAAGACCTAGTGGTATTTATGAGCTCATAAAGTTGCAGCAACTCGGGCGTGTTGAGGCGATTGTCCACGTGTTGAGGCGATTGTCTGCGTGTACAATACCAGCACAATATGTCCTGGCCATCACTGGATCGTGTCTCACGGTCCGCTCGCTCACCAGACATCCACAGCAAACACCTACAGACTGACACGCCCTACATACATGTACCTCACCATACACCTCTACATACAGTACTCCCCATCTGACCGTACACCAGTACACACTCTCCACATGACTATACAACGCTACACACCCTACATACATGTACCTGACCATACACCATTACACATACACACCAAACCATCACATATTCACAATCAAACTGTTGGGAGTACATAATCATAAAACATTAAATATATTCTAAAAATGTAGGTTCAAAACTTTTACAGCAGACCTGCAAAGACACCTATGGATAACAACTGAACCGTGACAGAAGTATATAACCCACATTTATTGAAGCTGGTGTCACAGGGTGGATTTAATAGAATCACAAGTTTGATAATCTACCTCTGAGATACCCTCCCCACCCGACTCATCCTGTAGGTGTACGTCCCCACCCGACTCATCCTGTAGGTGTACGTCCCCACCCCACTCATCCTGTAGGTGTACGTGGTAGTAGTTACCAGATACTGAAGTAGTAGTCCTGAGTAGATGTCAATCAACATCAACTTGACTCTCAGACTATACACATATACAGTATACCCTATACACACACACACTG
Organism: Lepetodrilus ovalis; assembly: GCA_032361185.1. Classification (NCBI taxonomy): domain Eukaryota; kingdom Metazoa; phylum Mollusca; class Gastropoda; order Lepetellida; family Lepetodrilidae; genus Lepetodrilus; species Lepetodrilus ovalis. The sequence continues at coordinate 978 of JAUTBQ010114306.1, read as the reverse complement.
CACATCATCTATGCAGAACACAGAGTATAAGCTATTTTATAAACAGTGTGCACGGACAGGAAACTGAGAATAAACACTTTACAAATATGGATGCATGTAGTATGTGTACACCATCAGATCTGAATAATTGCATCTCCATCCCATTACAAGAAACAACATTTATGGTAGTATTCAATATATATATGTATATATTTCCTCCACAATATTCCTCCAAATTCTTGTGATTGTTACTAATATGATGATTGTACCGGATGGCAAAGTTTATGCAATACACTGGTGAAATAGCAAACATTTACCTTTATAATTGGAATAGAAGAAATAGAACATGTTGTATTTCAACCGTACCAGTGGTAAGTATTCTTCTGACATGATAAAATACAAAATTCCTCCATAAAATAAGCATAGATCTGCCATTGATACTACTCCGTGAGTAAACAGCCAGGAATATTTTGTAGTACGGAACTATTCTACAATAACAATCTGCTACAAAGCATACCACAAGTAAGTGTATACTGTAGGTTTGTGGCAGTCAGTCATAGTCACAAAACATAGAAATAGAAACCTATGGACTAGGAGTAGGACAAAGTGGGCAGCAAAACATTAATAATAGTAATAGGCGAGAGACACCGCTACGAATATAACCTACTTCCTGTCCTCGGTGGCCCGTCATCAGTATACGCTGTCAGAAGTGTTTATACCAGCTATTTATGTCATGATAGCATAGCGAGGCCTATCACTTGAAGCATGCACTTGACACCATGTCACCCCAACACTACCGCTCCCCACCCACTTCACACCATGCACAGAAGCATTACAGAAGCAGTGGCCAGTGATCACCCCCCTATCTGCCAGGGTTGCAGCCAGTGATCACCCCCTATCTGCCAGGGTTGCGGCCAGTGATCACCCCCTACCTGCCAGGGTTGCGGCCAGTGATCACCCCCTACCTGCCAGGGTTGCGGCCAGTGATCACCCCCTAAG
>JAUTBQ010114195.1:0-15652 GCA_032361185.1 Lepetodrilus ovalis | reverse complement strand
CGGATCCACGAGCCTACATTCCGGAAGCTCAAAGTGAAGGTATAATATGGAAAGCCTTTAGGCTTTCCATAAAAATACATGAAATCGTAGTGGTTCAGAAGCCATCATTATTAAACAGTGGCGTCCGAAATGTCCGTCTATTGGATCAGTATATAACATTTCGTTGGGTTGGAATATGGATATTGGTGGAAGTTGAATCACATCAAACACCAATCACAGTATATCTAAGTACCTGTCGTTTCCTTCACAATCATCGCCAACACCATTGAGGTTGACGTCGGTCTGAGCGTCGTTGGCCTTTTTCGGACAGTTATCACACACATCTCCCCATTTGTCACCATCGGCATTTTCCTGGCCTAAACATTGTACGTGAAATTTCAGGACTTTTAAAATAACAAATAAAGCATTTTATTCTTGATATTATTATCATCCATTTGAGGACAATCGGAGAGATTTATAAATATACTCAACAAAATTGATTAGGTATCATTAGCCTTTTTGTGGACGTGTTAATTTAGCTGATACTATTTTAACAATGAAAACTTTCTGAACTTATATTAGACTCCAGGTATTACTAAAGCATTTTCAATAACATGTTAAAAATAACTACGGTATATATATTTATATTGAGAATCGTAACTTACATAATGTTCGGAAAACTTGAGGTACAAAGTATGTGATGTGTTCATTGCGAATGTTTAAAGCCATACTCTATATTTCAAGCCAAATGATAATATAAATGCACTACGTCGTCTTACCTGGATTGGCCGTGTATGGACAATTATCACTGGTATCTGCTACCCCGTCACCATCAGAGTCTGCTTGGCACGTGTCACCAACCCCGTCACCATCGGCATCTTTCTGGTCAGAATTTGCGTTGCTCGGGCAGTTGTCGCACGCATCACCAATACCGTCACTGTCAGCATCTTCCTGCTTGTTGTTGAACTTCATGGGACAGTTGTCCTGAAAGAAAGATGTTATTACACGTAGCACGGCAATCTATAATATAGATATTTAAACACAAACTAGACTGGATCACTTGCATGTATGGTGCACCTGTCTTACGTCATTGGCGCATCTGCGTTATCGACCACTAGCTCTTGGACATAATAATATTTCATCTTGATAAATAGACATTGCGGACAACTTTAGTTTGTATGTTATATTATGAGATAATGGCGTTCTCGTATCTATCCACCTAACTTGCTGAACTATGCTAGAGCGGTAATCGTCTACGTAGACAGTAAACCTTCATGAAAGCTCTATGGTTTTTTATAATAGATACAAGAACTTCATGAACATTATTCTCACTCAATACCTGTAGGTCAAACACTGTATCGTTGTCGTCGTCGTTGTCACAGGCGTCTCCCATCTGATCGCCGTCATTGTCCTCCTGTCCACTGTTGGGGATGTCTGGACAGTTGTCCTATATGAAAGTAATGCATAGCGTAACGCTCTAACAGCGGATACTCACTATACACTCTGAGTACAACCAGAAGCCTGCTATCCAGAGAGTGTTACCCTGTTGCCACTGTTGGTAGAGCTTGTGTTCTAATCAGGAGATGCTTTACGTAGAATGAAAGTCATTTATGTTTTCATTTTTCATGTACTTCTGCGTAGCTTAATGGTTCATTTTTCGTCTCTGACCATATTTACGGGAAGTAATGTTTACCTGGTTGCAGTTTCCAATTTCATGTTTATAATAGGTTACTTCGTGTTTGCAACTATATAGAGCAATAGTTAATTATTATTCTAACCATATTTACGGGAAGCAATGGATACCTGCTTGCAGTTTCCAAACTCTTGACCATTGCAAGATATGCCTACTGACGGGTACCCATCCAAGTCCGGATCAGGACCGCATGTGAAACCATTCCCGGCCAAACCGTTGTTGCACTGCAAATCATGGAGCAGGTGAAATATGTCACGGGTATAAGAAATTCTTGAACATTCGGATTTTAGTTTTTATTAGATATTCAGGAGGAATCGTGATGGTACATGCATGTCAGATTAATACTGTACCTTGCAGCTGTATGCTCCCGGGCCGGCGTAGAAACACGTTGAGTTGACATTACACTTGTGAACTCCCGACAGACAGAAATCTGCTTGCTGACAGCCGGATATCGGATTCCCGATGTAACCATCTTTACACAAGCCACACTTAAAACTACCCTGTGTGCGGATAACAGAAAGCAGAGTTAACAAAGCAATCAGTGATCAACAGCAATTCATAACCAAGACGTTAACCATATAGACTTAATAACTAGTAAAATATTGTCCATATATCATTTTTGATTGAGTGATAGTTACAGAAATATTTCACACAAACACGAGAATATATGTGTATATTAGTATCATATAATAGTTATTCTTGTTCATAAATAATTTCTACATAATCTCAATGATAATATAACATTGAAATCAAAGTAAGCTACGTTCGCATATTACTTACTATACTGTTAATGCAATGGGCATTAGGATCACAGCCACCATTTTTAACGGCACACTCGTCGACGTCCTCGCAGTGTTGGATGACTGTCGTGGAATGCTGTTGGTTGCAGTCGATGAAGTTGCGGCGGGTGACGTTCCAGGCCAGGGCGTCTTCGTTAGAGCCGGTGTATCCGCGCGGACAGCGTCGACATTGGTACCCAGGTTCCGTGTTCTTACACGCAGAGACGTTCCAGCAAGGGAGGTGTACCTCACACTGTCAAACAGAGGCACAGTTGGAGAACGGAAGTATTAAAGAGGTCAATTCATCTTGAGGAAATGCATTCAATAACAGTGTGAATTAAAGCATTTGTAACCCATACATGATGTTATTGTTAAAGACGGTGACAGTAATTTTCGATTTTGTTACTATTTATTTTTTAAGTATTGTTCGAGTTGACACTTCCATTTATAAAAAAAAATATATATTGTAAAGGAAAATTATTAAAAGATCGAAATTAATTGATACCAACGGCAACGTTTTTTTGTCAATGCCTACCATTCATAAAGCTCTCATGTCCACTACGAGGCAAATAATACCGCGAAGTCCCGAATTATACGATCTTACTGTACAATATATCGGAGATCGCTACCAGGTTATTCATGAAGGGCTCACAACCGTTAAGACTATTATTACGCGCTCGTATCAATATAAATGCGCTATCGTATTAGAGGATACGATAGACCCATGAAAGGGTGCCCAAAGTTGTATGTATTGTCTCCCATTCGATATGAAAGCGTCATCCAAAGATGAACTTCTAATATATTTACTTCATTGATGTCTGTACAGGATACTCCGTCCCCGTTATATCCAACTGGACAATCGTCACAGACGTGAGTGTAGCTTCCGTCCGGCTTCTGAGCGTTGCGACAAGCCACCCCAGGGTAGCACAGTTTGGTGTTCCCCATACACGGGCACTCGGTGCTACTTGGACACGCCTCGCAATCAGACCCGTCGCCCTTGGAGTAGGACTTGGAATCACATGGCTTGCAGCGGTCCTTCATGGTGGTGCTGCGGAAACCAATCGCGCAGGTCTTGCAGGTTGTCTGCCCTTGTTCGTCCTGGTAGGTTCCTGGCCGACACAGCTCGCAGAACTCTAGATCATAGAAACAACGAAAATAATTATGTTCATGGACCATGAGAATTGATAATGGAATTGATGGAAATGGCATCATGGATATCTCAATGGCTGTGAGTACGCCTATTTGTTTTAATCCTGTCATAAATCATTCAGAATTCTTTAGTTAAAATTCTTTTCTTTTTGTTTGTATTATAATTTGTCGTAGTGTATTATAATCATGTATGAGAACGCTTTTGAGTCTCAATGGCCTAAACTATTGATGTCATTTCACTGAGGAAAGAGTATATTTCTGATGACGCACCTTTCTTCCCGTCAGACCAAGTGCCCTTGTCACAGTAATACCTCTGTCCACCTCTACACGCATATCCAGGCTCGCATGGACTGCACGTGTCCGGACAGGACGTGTCATTACAATAGGACACGTAGTGAAACTCTTCACATGGGGTGGCGTATCCTTCTTTACAGATCTGGTTAATGAATCGTTCAGAAAAAGTATAATTGAATTTCAACACGGTGTCATCATGCTATTCGATTTCTATGGATCCATTGGATTGCGTTTCACGAAAGGTAGTCTGGGCGTAAATTAAAGTTTACGTCATTTCCTGCTATAGTAAAACCATGGTGTACGCCCTGATTTATCCTCGTAGACTACGACACTAAACCTTTCGTGAATGGCAGGCCTGATGTATAAACGACTTATTAAATCACTTAATAGAACTGGGTATCCTTTCACGAAGCTCTCTTATCTGCTAAGAGAGTGGTAGCGCTCTTAGCAGTGTGTTAGCTATCGGCAAAGAGAGCGCTACCAGGCTCTTAGTGGATAAAATAGCTTTGTGAAAGGATACCCTGATGGTTAAGCTATAACAGAATGTGAAAGTTGTATTGCTTATAATTCAAATGTGTTCTTATTAGATATTGCTCCTTTTGAATACTATTGACACACAGACGACAATCTGTCTTATGGACATACTACAAACAACAATGACAGAGTACTATAGTATACTAACCCATCCCTTGGGGCAGACCACGCACTCAGACGCCAGACCGAAGCTGTGCTCCGTCGGTGATCGTCCACAAGTAGAGTTGGACATGGCGGGGTCACATCTTCCACATGATAACATCCGTCCGTCTCCGGGACAGTACCACGTGGTCTCACATCGCTCACACGACGTCTGGTCTGTATCAAAGAATCCAATGGTTTATGACAACCTTCGCAGATCTCTCGTAACAATTACGAGACCATAATGAGATCATGTTGCAACACTTACGAGTGAGTTAATTACGTAGTGAACCTACGAGAGCATTTTGAAAGGATGCCAGTATGTATTAGGTACATACAAGACAAACGGAGTAAGACATCGTATTTCCGGAAATAGGTCTATGCTTCTTTGGAACAATTGTGTTTCCTTTTGCAAATGGTGAATGCAAAAACTACTATAATACGTCATACAAGAGGCGGCTTCCACAGTATGCATCCCATATTTTTTCCTAAGATTCTAGTATATTTCCATAGTTTATAATTAGACCGTACATTCTGAAAATATATACCAATGCCTCTCTAAAAGAAATGAAAGATATTGTTGTTTAACGCTACTGCATAAATTGTTCAGCTATTCTTTGCCGGATCTAATCCAATGTGTCACTGAGTCAATGATATCTACAGAGTCTACTTACAATGCAGTTCCTCTCGTTGAGAACATCCAATCAGTTCAAATCTTAGACTGACATGTCCAAACCAGGTCCTTGGGTTGATCCTGAAGAAGCGACCTCGTGCAGGTGGATCCAGTTTAACATTTACAACCGTATTCTGGTCAGTCGATCCAGCAAATACCTGCAGATACATTTCCTTAACAATGTCATATATTTCAAAGCTAGTTCAATATGTTGGCATCTCGCATGATGCTCCCTAAATGTAAAACAGATATGTATATATTAGGCCTACGAAGCATAATGGTCGACGGTAACGAATAATAACTATTGATGGTATTTACGACGACTTTCTAGCTCATGAGAGGAACGGCGTATTAATGTATTTTAAGCGTATTGTAGACTAATGCATTATGTTATAGTGTATATGTACATATCTGTCCGGTTTTAGTAATGTGTTTTAAATGTCAAGTGCTGTCTTAATATATTCGCAACGTCTTATCTCCCTAATGTACAGCAAATTCCCATAGAGGGTAATAAAGTTGTGTCTTAGCTTATCCTGTCTTCATTTTAAACGTATAAATGCATGGTCAACATTTATATATATAAACTATCATGATACAAAGGTACATTAATAGTAAGTATCATTGTAGGAAATTGCAGATTGAAGATACATGAGCTGTTGGTATGCAGGCAAAAATATATGTTTAAAGTGCGAGCTCTCATACATGCCAATTGATAACAACAATTTCTAAAATAAGTTGTGACGTGTTTTTCCTTACATCAATTCCAGAAGAATCTTTATATAGAGTGAACGTGACACCATCATCACTGACGAAGACAGCAAAACTGGTGACGTAGTTCGCTACTTCCTCACGTCCCTGTATCTGTATTACTCGGAAGACATACGGTTCTTCCACTTCTGTCTGTATGTACTGGTTAGCGTCGTCTGTTGCCGCCACCCACCCGCCGGACAGACTTCCAAGGTTTGCTGGTAACCGGAAGTACATGTTTAAATGTATGTTTCTTGAACAATGCAACCAACGGTTGTCGGCATCGTTAACCTGTGACTAAATCCAATAAAGGTTGTTCTTAGTAGTTAGCTTTGTTTTACTTGTAAATTCCCTGTGACAAATAATTGCACATTCTATGTTGCTATACTGCTTACGAGTTCACATTATTCTTGATGCAAGCGTATTGATCCGTCTCAGCAATAATGACTGTATAGAACCTTAAATCATCTTCATAGACACTCAACACTAACATGGTCATTTGCATTGGACATACAGACAAGCATAATGATATTACATTTACTAATACAGTGTATGTTATTGTGATGTGTTGCTTTATGTTTCTGAAGGAATCGTTCGCTTATAAATACTCGACAGCACTGGGATTCCGTTACTATTTTGGCCACATTCCCACTTCCTCTATTGATGCCAGTGCTGTACCTGGCAATGCCGTCATATTGAGTCGACCTCTCTCCGGACCCCCAATGGTGATAGCTGACGATGCCGTGAGGAATTTGTCTTGGATAAAGGCCTTCTCTATGCCTACAACTCTCATGCATTCTGTGAAACGACCAAATAAATATTAGTTATTCTTTAAGACGAAAATGTTCAGTTTTGATTAAAATGTAAATCAGGATCATATAGACATCTACATAATAAATATTATATCGAGGAACGTTTGTTATTTAGCTGGACTTATTTGTAAACTATCCATTTCTTCTTGAATAAAATATGTTTAATCTAGTATACCAGTAAAAAGGAACATATTAATGACAAGAGTTTCAAATTCAAAGTACCAAATATAAATACAAGTATCAAAGTAAAAAATCGTGTAGATGTCCTGCATATCTAAATACCTCTTTGTTACAACAAACTCTACTTTCTCTGTATACCTTTGCGTGTTAAATTACATGCTTCCAGTTTGGAGCATCTAGATGCATTAACAAGAAGTAAACGTGGTCCTTACCAAATTCATAATACCGATACCCCGGCACCAGAAAATGGATCGTCCCGGCGACCGGATCTAACCGGAAGTCGAAGACTATTGGCTTGTACTCCACGTCCACGAGGCAGGAGTTGTCCACTACCATGGTGACGGTGCCCTTGTCCCCGCGTGTAGCGTTTCCTTGGTCCACCACGAAGACGGCAAAGCTTAGCGTAGTGTTCTTAGTGTAGACGGACTTGTGAAGATCCTCGCTCTCATTGTAAGACACTGGTGGTCTGAAGCATACCGATTATATACAGTCAAACCTCGTCGTGTTGTACCTCTATAGCCTATACTATAGATATGAGGCATCCTGGCATTTGAATGGCAGGTTTTGGGTTATTTTAGCCTATAAAATATAGATTTTTACCAAAAGTATTGAATACTTTAGCATACGGTAAGGAAAATGTGTAGATATAATTTTGTCACAGTTTTGTGTGAATATATTTTCCATTTTTCGTTGAAAGTTAAACATTGTATCTTCTGTTACGTGCAATATCATTGCCATACTAAAACAAAGCCTACATTAAGACATATAGATAAATATTAATATACATGTAAAATACACTAGCTCCCAGGTAAAGCACCATGGTTGTATATGCCATAAGAGCATGAGCTATTGCAATTGCGCGATAGCATGAAAGAGCCAAGGCGATGGTAGCTTGATAACCTGATAATATTCAGGAAGGTTACATAACCCATTTGTATAAACTCACGTGGCAACAATATCCGATCTGTAGTATCTGAGCACAGAGTTGTTCCCCTTGTCGATATCCGTCGCCTTCAACGTGACAATGGCGCCCGACTGTATGGACGGGTTGGCCCAGATGGTGAAGTCCTTTTGGGCAAGTTCTGGACAGTTGTCATTCACGTCTAGGATCTTTATCTAAGAAAGCAATATCAAGACAACACATTATTTTATCCTCAGCATATGAGTTACTGCATACTATTTAGATGAATAGCGTTCTTCCTCATGTAATATCAGGCATGTTCGTATAATTAGGATTTCATTTAGGTTACTCTGGCTTCCTCTACGTTAGAAAGCAACTGTTGGCGTAATATAGATAGATACCTTTACTCCAATGGTCCCAGTTCGTGGTAGTGGGTTTGTGTGGTCAATCACTTCTAGAGCTATATTGTACGTGTCCTTAAGCTCGAAGTCTACAGCTTTCGCCATAGTGAGCAAAGCAGTGCCCGTGGTTACGATGTAACTTTCTAGACTTGTGTCAGAAGTGTCTGGGGGGATGCTCGACAAAGTCACACATTCTGGTGGGAAAGATGTATGTCAAGAATTACATGTAGTACTAAATATATGCTAAATAGGAAACGTCAGGTATCAAGAATGCCATCGTTGTTTTTAAGTATGTCTGTTGTTGTTGTTGTTGTTGTTGTTGTTACTATTATTATTATTAGTAGTAGTAGTAGTAGTAGTAATAGTAGTAGTAGGCATGCATTGTATATGACATTAAAACTATTCATATATTTACACTGTATTTATACATTTAATAGTAAAGTGTGTGCTACTTGCCGACAAAGGGTATGTTTGCGATGGTGGTGTAAGTCAACGTGGACGACGTTGGAGCCTTCGCCAAATTCTGATTGGTTGTTGTGTCCTCTTTCACAGTGAAGTGGCGTGCGTCATTGCCTGTGTTAACAAATCATGAGTCGAGAGTACCAAAAATGTTGAGTACGATTTCATGCTCTAACTCAAAGCTATCAAATTTTAGTATGAAATGTGAGCATGAAATCATGTTCAAAATAGTTTTGTAATCTCGGGGCCAGATCTCTCAATGGGTTTCATTGAAGTGATCATATTATTAGTATATGAACATTATTCCACCAGACAGTGGAATGGTATCATTAAAAGGATACTTTGTACATACAGGCATGCTTATATATTATTGAGTTAGTAATACACTGCTTCCATACCGTGAAGGATGTTTATTTTAAAAGGTGGTCCGACTGAGAACGAGTCACTGAGGATCATAGTAGCCAGGATTCCATTTATATGGAAGTCTTCGTCTATAGTCACACTATAGTCTAGAGGAGGGTCATCTCCTGCTGTGGTGATGAATTCAAAGTCCGACAACTCCAGGAAGAATCCGGAGTTGCACTGAAGTCTCTCCGCGTGGAAAATGGCGAAGTGATATCTTTGACCAACCTGAAACATAGGAACACCAATACACGTGAAAGCATTTCTATGACTGTGTGTAGTGGGTGGGTTTCTGCAGAGAATATGAAGGGAGAACTTGCCTCTAGATCGAGAGCCACTGCTTCAGTATTTAGGTTTGTACCCGTTCCGCATGCTCCGCTGGTTACTGTGCCTTTCTTAGGGACAATGGTCGCACCCCCTGCAACGTAAAACAATGACCAAAGAATACAGTGTTCAATGCAAATTGTTGCTTGTTTTCATTTTGTCTTTTCTTTTTCTTTTTTAATGTGTGTAAATGTTTTATGACTATTTCCTTTTAAATAAATCTGAGCGTATAGGTTTTTTTACTTTTTTTAAAATTAATTTTCTTTAATTTAATTTGTTTTGTTGTTTTTATTTGTTGGATTTGGTTTTGGTTCACTTTATTTTTAGTGTGTTTTATTTCAGTTTGGTGATGATGCCTTAACTATTAACCTAGACGTTTAATCCAAATAGTGTATAAAAAATAAATTAAAAAAATAAACAATAATAACAATTCATCAAATAACACACCTGTCTGTGCGGCTGCCGAAAGGTCAAAGGTCTTGCAGATCAGAGAGGACGTTCCTCTAGTTGCCACATAGAAAATAATCTTGCCATCGATATATAGCCACATGTCATCTCCTCCTCCCATAGAGATCCGCTCTGTCCCCTTATACACCATCCCCATCCGTATTACTGACGTGAACCTGAAATGTAGATTCCGTGCGTTAACTCTATCCATACCAGAGGCAACCGCAGATGCCATAATAATTAGTGTCCGTAATACACCCAGCAGGGATAGGGTTAAGTATGCCTACTAGAATGAGGCAGTGGTGGAAGTGCATGATAGAGCAATGTGATACTTCCATGACAAGGATTATATATTTTTTATTAAATGTGTTGTCATCCCTAGACTATTTGCTATTACTTTTACTTATGTTTTGATGAAAACAAGACAAACGACAGAAATAGTATGAACAAACCCAAAGTTATGTGAGGTGCCAGTGCAGTTTTTCTGCTCGTTTCCATACCCAAAGTCATCAAGTGGAAAGAACGACCCTGCCGTGTATCTGTGTAAATAAAATTATTATTAAACTAACTGCTCATGATACTTTAGACATCTGATAACGCCAGTAATGGATGAGATGGAATTGTATGTATTAACTTTTCAGCACCTGGAAGGGCAGTTTGTATATCGTATACCTCCCATGGCGTTACGAAGGTGAATTGAGTGCACACTGATCCATTAACCAGGTTAGTAATATAATGTGTGCGTTTGGAGCAGCCATACAAATGGACATTTAGTCCAGAAATCGAAACGTCTATCGCACCATATGCATTAGGCTATATCCATATATAGCGGATATCAGAAGCATTATGGAGACGAAGCTACTTTGTCTAATGAACATTATGATTAGTAGTAGTAGTAGTAGTAGTAGTAGTAGTAGTAGTAGCAGTAGAAGTAGTAGAAGTAGTAGTAGCAGTAGTAGTAGATGTAGTAGTAGTAGTAGTAGTAGTAGTAGTAGCAGTAGAAGTAGTAGCAGTAGTAATAGATGTAGTAGTAGAAGTAGATGTAGTAGTAGCAGTAGTAGTTGAAGTAGAAGTAGTAGCAGCAATCAACCGCAATCAAGTACAATTCCATAGTTACTGCTCTTTCCTACGCCCCAGTTAAGTATCGTATGTTTTAGGAGGTGCTCTGTCTGTGTTTTAGAAGATGTTCACCTGTACACTGGGGGAGAACTCGATATGGTCGCAAATACGATTGACGAGTTCTGTTCTTTGTTGACACCGTCTTTAGGAAGGAACCAGTTCGAGAATGAATCTGCTTTAGGGTTGTTTGAGGCTGCCAGCCAGGCGCCATACGGACTTGGAACGTAGGTGGGCGTTGGGATGATAGCATCGGCCAAACCGGCAAAGTCAGGATGTAATGCACTATAAAAATGAAACTTCTGAACATAAATATCCCAGCAGTGCTTTGGGCTGTTTACAGGGTCGCCATTCTAAAATAGTCTTTAATCATAAAATCGTACTAGATTAATCAGTAAAAAAGAGTAGAGTTGAAACTACAGCTTTATCTTATCTTTCTGGTCTGTGAAGTTGAGAATGCCGTGGCATATATTGTGTTTATACAATCTGGGATGACATTGGATTCAATTGGTGGGAATTTATTACCAATGTTCTCACCTGAAGTCATAGTGCATTATGGGTAAGGTAAACCCGCTTTGAGCTACTGGATTTTCTGAAACAACGATTGAATTACTAGTGACTGTTTTTCAAAACCAGACGAGACGCTAACGCATAATCTTTCCGGTCATCTGCAGAAACTCCTAGATACTTCAACTCTATAATCTTTCTTCCAAATAAAATGTATACCTCATAAACGCGAAGTGATATCTTTCACCAACCTGAAATATAGGAAAACCCATATAAGGTGCACATTATCAATAAATACAGTATTGGGCTTCAGATTTCTAAATGCCAAGGCTAAACTGTCTTCAGTTTCATCGAGAATTAACCCTTTGCATAAGACGCAAGCAAAGGCATTCCTAAATTGTCTTCAAACATTACAATGCCATGCCGTAGTATTGAGCATGTTCTCCTACTCTACTCATTACCTTGCTTTGGTGATGTTTCAAACAGGACAGGTTCGCCATAGCCACTGGTCTTCCCGTTCACTGTCAGTCTGACTGCGCACACGTACTCTGACTCCGGAAGTACGTCAAACTCTGCGCTTGTGTCGTCCAGCGTCGACGTCAGAATGTCGCCCGTGGATCCAGTACAAGTGACAGTGGAGGAGCTGCCAATGGAGTCGAGAATGTAAGTCGGTGGCGACAGTCACGTGACACTTCCAATGCAGATGTGTGTTTGTGAAATATCGGAATACAAGAAACGGTTTTGTTTGTCAGACACCTCAAGTCATAATTCTATAGATAGCATGTATGGTCATGTCTCATGTAAAGCTATAAACATGCAATAGAGGATGGAGCTGGTGTCATATAATATAAGATGTATGTGTCTTTTTTAATGTCCCAACCAACCAAACTGTTATTCTACTTACACGATTGTTGAATTCTTCAGAGTTGTATTGTCCTGCTCTCGCTCGGCGTTAAGGTAGGTGGGTCTATTCCAGCTGACCTTCAACTTACTTCCAGTAACCTTGCCAGACAAGTCAACAGGTGCTGCAAGATTAGAACTGACCATAGAAGAGCATCCAAAATGCTTAAAGTAACCTGTGTCCATTCATAGTTTTAAATAGCTATATGGCCGACTGTGGTATCGTTTTAGAGTATCCACTAAGTCCAATGAAGTAGATGGATACGATAGAGGCTCGTAGTATCTTAGTGTATACAAGAGCATCGTGAAGCAATATCCATGTCATAGAATCTTATAGCGTAAAAGAATAAATACCACAATTGAAATTGGCGAGTTGTTACCCTAAATGCGATTGTAATGTGAGAAGGTTATGGCCAATCGTTTTAGTTAACAAACTAATTATAAAAAATAAAATATGTTTAATTATGCCAAATATTTCAAATGTATTAATATCCGCCAAAACGAGATATTCGTAGGTGATGGCGATATATCTGAATCTCCAATATTTTCAAACTGACACCACGTAAAAGATAGGGAGAGAGAGAGCGAGAGAGAGAGAGAGAGAGTGTGTGAGAGAGATAGAGATTGTCTAACACACACTCGAGTAAACACTCACACACACATACACACAGTACGTATGTATACTCACATACTAGTATACCCAATATATACTGTATATATACATGTATATACATAAATACTGGATATGTTATCTAAGACGAGAATCCCTTGGTGATGTAGTGGGAGATATTTGTTTTATGTCTATTAGTTTGTTTACATTCATTACTGGGGTTTGACAAGTGTAGTTATATTCTTGTTGTATTTACTTCGGTATTCATTTCTATAGTAAGTCAAGGATTCATAGCGGAATAAGAAGTTAAACTCATCTGCTAGTATAGAGGGGAGTTACATATACTACAAGATCTATATTCTTATGATCTGCTCACCCAACGATCAGTTTCTAGTTAGTACACATGGTTGTAATGTGACTCTGCAGAAACTAATTTTATTCTAGTACGCCTATATCCAACACAAACCCTATCAAAAAATAGTTTAAATTTGTTCAAGAGAGCATGAAACAGAGACTCTTAATAAAATAATAGTTATTGGTTACATAAACATGCTCCTATTTAGATAAACCTGAGTTATTCTTCCGACATTAGAACATTAAACAGCTTGCTCATATAGTCATCAGAAATTAATATGATGAAGCAAAGAATTAGTATGTAATGACATGTGCAATAAAAGAACATAGCTACAAATATATTGCATTAACACATACTCTTGTTAATAATTGTAGTTACCCCGAAACTATTTCCTATTAGTTGTAATGATTTAATGAAAGACATATACGACTGTGTTCTTCATATTATTTGTCTTTCGTAAATAAATGCAGAGTCTGTATGATATTAAGAACCATGATATCGGTGAATATACTAATTTGGTTTAAGTGATGATTGATTGCTGGTGTTTGCAGTGGTGCCGACAGTGGTAAGAATAACTATAAGTAATTTGAAAATATGTATTACCCATTATGCCAGAAGTAAGTAATACATAATAATAAGTATAGAAGACCAACCTCTCAACCAACTCTTTAACACCATTGGACACCTAATATAATTATAGCTAGGGTGGTATTAATAACTAGAAAGTGACGTAGGGGATTGACAATACTTATTAGCAACAGTATTTTTAAATTTTCTATACGGTCACAAATATCAAATGACTTCCTTCTGAATAATCAATCCATATCGATGTTTTGCAGAATAGTCATTAAAGTTGAATTCACAAATTTGTAGATAATATATCTACCCATGTAGATGTACTGCAAGGATATTCATATTGTCATGCCATGTTTTAATATCTCGAAAACCCATACTCTATCATGCATATGATAATCGTAAATGTTAAGCTTACCAGTTAAATTTACTTATGGGTAATATATGCCTAATATTAATACGAATGTGTGCTGTTCTGGGATTCTTTTGGTTCAAGATTTAGTGACATAAGTGATGATTTGGTGGCTAAATCTTAAATGTCACGTCTATGGAATCCATTGGTACACATGTTAACATTTGTCTTTAATTCGAGCACGATGTCCATACTATTAACAAGGCATACTATGGAACTATTTTTAGACAACATTGGAGCTAACGGTGCAGCACTTTCGTTCATTTATCTAATACTTACCTGTTTAATAACCACCAAAGTTTCAATGAACATTTCCCAACCTAACTAACTAGTGATCTAACAACTTCTGCTTTAATAAATTTCATTACATATCTTAAGTATATATTCTACGAAGTGTTCATATCGAGATTAGTCTCCGAGGTATGTTAATTTGAACATCATAGGGGTGCTTCTAAAAATATTGACTTTGAGGAAATATGTGTAAATTATGTTACATAACATATACTATATATAGTATTTGCTTACTGAAAAAGTTCAAAATAGTTCTTAGTTATGTTTTTAAAAGCGTACGATATCTGCTAACACCAATATTATGTTAATATCTTGATTAGTCGTTGAGGTATACTACTTTGAACATGTTTGACAGGATAAGGATCCGCTCAAATACAGGAAAATTAAGAACATATACAAGTTTCAAGCATGATTACGAGCTAGATTACGTCTCCACACCAATGTAACGATGTTGCAGAAGTTGTTTCTCCAAGTACAAAGTGGTGTTGCACCTATACGTATTGAAACTGGACGGTATGAAAGGTTAAGTGTGGAAGAAAGAGTGTGCCCTATGTGTAATGAGAGTGTGAAAGATGAGCTTTATGTTTTTTTTGCATTGTTCAGTATATGATGATTTAAGACACAGTATGTCGTATACCCTATGTCGTATACCTTTTCTTAAATCGGGTAATTAAAAACAAAAGTCAAAACTGCAAAAAAGAACGTCCGTCGTGTTTGATAAATAATGGCACGAATGAAAACTTACTCTTGTGTGCGGCGAAGGAAAATAACTTCAATGCGCATGCGTATTGGCATAATGCAACTGTTTATTCATCCTGGTTCCCGGGTCACGTGGCATGCGCTTACACTGACCCTGGCAAGGCCTGTTCAATGGCGGCCAAACCAAATTCAAAAAGATGGCGACAATGATAGGTACGTATGACGGATCTTCTTAATTAGGAGTGCCGACGGACTTTTGAACGCACAGCACAAC
>JAUTBQ010114084.1:0-15654 GCA_032361185.1 Lepetodrilus ovalis | reverse complement strand
CAGCATCACGTTTTCGTGGGTCGGTGAGGTTTATATTTGCCATTGTTGAGCACCTCGCACAAAAACTGATGACTTTAACAACGTGTCAAAAAATTGAGTTGTCCATTTTAAAAAACAAAATGGCAAGCTCACTATAAAAAGGGGGGAGGTGTACTTTTTAATATTCGTTTTTTGCATCTATTTATCCTAAAGCATACCAAAATCTAGTTCATCGCCACTTGTTTCGGCACCTTCGTCTTTGTCGGCCGTTGCTTCTATCACGGCTGCCTGCTCAAGTTTAGAATAAGCGACGCGGTTTTCTGCGCCAATTAAAAGCCAGATGGTTTTATCATCACCCTGCATAACAAAAGCGGGGTCTGGATCAATGCCTCCGCGATAGCTGAATGAGGTTTTAAAAATTGCACCATCTTCTATGGCTTTTAGAAAGGCTTTATCCATGCTTTCACTTTGTAGGACATAGCTTAGGCGGATGCTGTGATCGAGAAATTCTTCGGCGCTGATTTTCTTTTCCAGCGGCATACCTACATCAAAGCTGGAAGGCACTTTTTCCAGTTCTTTGCCATCAAAATCAACTGGTGTAATGTCTTTGCGGCAAACCCATTCGCCGTCCGGGTTGATATAGCCTGAGGCAGTGCCACCGTAGGGAACTAAGGTTCTACCATCATCTAGCAAGGTGGCTAGAGTGCATTTATTACCATCCATATCGAGTGTTTCAATGGAGCGTGAGCCATACAGTTTGCTGCGATCGACCTTGTGAATGGTGCAATCAAAGCTGGCCTTGCCTAAGATGAATGTTAGTGAACGTGCCATTTAAGATTTCCTAACTGGATTAGCTCATTATATCCTTGATTTTTAAAAAACTTCTACTTTTGTTTGAGTTGCCTGATTATCGTAAATCTCTTTGCAGAAAGTAATTCTTAGGGCATTCTTGTTGGCTGGAATAATTCTTAAATACCTATGATAAAGCGATTAAAACTAGACTTTTTTCTTAATGACAGGCTTCTCAAAAGTGTTGTTTTGATATTAGTTGCCCTGCTGATTTTAATTTTTATCCGCTCAGTGTTGATGAACGCTCATGGAAGTACTGTCGTTATTCAACCCATAATTAGCGCGGTCTACTTTGTCTTGATTCCCGTTTCTATCCTGATTATTCATATAAAGATTTTTCAGATTATTATTTGTTTATTTAGAAAATCTTGTGTCCGGTTAAAGCAATATGGCATTCAAATCCTTTTTTTCTTGTTTACCATTGGCATATTATTGACTCTTTTTTTGAATACTGGATCTTTTTGGACATTGACGTTAACGAATACAACCGAAAAAAATGTCATTTTTAAATCTGATTATTGTTCCATTCGTGGGTCAGATAAAGAACTCTCTGTCCCTAAAAATAGCACCCGTTACTTTTATTGTAATAGTGAAGATGTTTATTGTAGAGGCAGTGGTAAACAAATCTGTGTGGATGACATTGGTTGTCAGCACTTTTCACACAGTAGTTGTAGTGGTTTTTTAGGGGGTGAGGTTAGAGATGTCACTGTATCAACAGATAAGCTTAGCAAGTATCGTGATGCGGCTTGGCTTACAAAATTAAATAGCACTTCAAAGAGCGAAGTATTTAAAGCACTTAACGTTAATAGCTATGCACTCAAGCATGTGAGTGAAGCACTTAGAAATGACCGCGAACTGGTGTTGGCTTCAGTTTCTAATGCGGGTGGCACGCTTCAATTTGCCAGTAGTCGTTTACAAGATGATAAAGCCTTGGTGCTTAGCGCTGTAAAGCAGTACGGTTGGGCGCTTCAATATGCTTCTGATCGCTTAAAATCAGATAAGAACGTTGTGTTGACAGCGGTTAATAATCGTTCTGAAGCATTTGAATATGCTAGTGACTTTTTAAAAAGTGATAAAGATTTTGTACTTGAGCTACTGAATCAAGGGGCTTATGTGCTGGCTTATGTTTCGCCTGAATTAATGATAGATCAAGACGTTGTTCTAGCAGCGGTCAAGAAGAATGGTAGTTCTTTAAGACATGTCAGTGATGCTTTTAAAAATAATGGTAGCATCGTGCTAACGGCCGTTAAAAATGATCCGCTCGCTTTCCAGTTTGTTAATGAACGTTTTAGGAAAGATAAGTCTTTTGTTTTAGCAAGACTAAAGGAAGGGTTGAATATAGCCAATTCTATAGATCGTAGCTTGTACAACGACCGTGAGGTTGTTCTAGCGGCAGTAAAGGTTAATGGTGTCTTTATACGTTACCTGTCAGACACCTTTAAAAATGATAAAGAAATAGCCATTGCTGCAGCATCCCAAACAATTTATTCCCTAGAATATATCAATGAAAAATTGAAAAATGATCGAGATCTTGTCTTGGCGATGGTGCGCGTTACAGGTAGTAATCTTGATCATCTGGATGCTCGTTGGCGGGATGATAAGGAAGTGGTATTAGCAGCGGTTTACTCAAATGGAAATGCTTTGGCATTAGCTAATCCTCGGTTGAAAAAAGACAAAGACGTTGTTTTGACTGCGCTTAACCAAAATTCCCATGCCATTCGTTATGTTGATAATAGCCTATTGAATGATAGTGAAATTAAGAATGTAATTATTGATGCTCTTAAGCAGGGTTCTCGTTCATATCGCTATCTTGATAATCGTCTAAAAAAAGATAAAGATATCGCCATTGTCGCACTAAAACAAGACTCACGCGTATTTCGCTATTTTGATGATCAACTGAAAAAAGATAAAGAACTCGTCATTGCCGCCCTTAAACAGGATTATCATGTATATCGTTACATTGCTAAAAGTCTAAAGAAAGATAAGGATGTGATTAAGGCTTGGCGTGAGAAAAATACTGCTCACCACTAAGTTAGCTAAACAGGTTGATTAACGTCGTATCGCCATTCCAAGGGTGAAGAAAATTTCTTGAACTATTAATAATCCTGAAAGTCTGTAATACCAGTCATCTTTGGAGTTTCTGTGAGAATTCTTGTAAATACCAGTATCAACTTCCTTCTGTTGCTTAGTCTATTTTTAATCTCAGGTAGCGCACTTTCTGAGGATTATTACAGTCGTTACAATAATATGAACAGAGAGTCGTTTATAGAATATATAACGGGCTCTACTTCTTTATTTAACTCTGTTGGTTGTGAGTTGTCTGATATTCATGGTCATAAAATGCGAAGTGATAAGGATGTAATCCTAGCGGCAGTTAAAAAGAACGGATTAGCAATACGCTTCGCTGAAATAAAAGATAAAGATATTAACCTAGCCGCCGTTAAAGAAAATGGACTGGTGTTGATGCATTCTGATTATTCAGATGATGAAGATGTTGTTCGTGCCGCTACCAAACAAGATGGTTATGCGCTTGATTTTGCAAGCAGTCGCTTAAAAAGAGATAAAGCATTTATTCTAAGTGTCGTTGCTGATAATTATTTGGCTTCAATTATCGCTATAGATAAGCTTCGCTATCAAGGTGAAGTCAAAGAGATATATTTATCTCATAGAAAAGATAAGAATGCAGTTATAGCCGCTGCAATAAAGCATCCTAGTTCGTTTTATTATGCGGCTGATATTTTTAAAAATGATGAAGATCTTGTCTCCCAGATTGTTAGAAAAAGAGGGATAGCACTTAAATATGCGGCTGACTCATTAAAAAACAATCGCAGCATTGCGTTACAAGCCGTAAAAGCAGATGCAGATGCGCTTGAGTTCGCAAGTTCAGCGCTGCAAAATGATGCTGATATTGTTTGGGCTGCTATCGAAAAAGATAGCAATAAAGCTTTTAAATATGCGAGCCCATTGATGAAGAATGATAGAGCGATTATGCGCGCTATTCTTGAGAAAAATGGTAGCTTATATGCTGCCATAAGTGCTGGCCTTAAAGCGGATAAATCATTGCTACTATTAGCGCTTCAAACATACCCTGCTGCCTATGATCATGCTCCAATAGGATTGAAAAAAGATAGGGATGTTTTGTTAGCCGCAATATCACATTCTGATGCATACGCTATAAAAAATTCGAGCTATAAAGCAGCAATGACTCTTTTTAAAGAAGACCAAAGTGTTATCAGAGCCATTATTAAAGTTAAAGGAGATATGTTTCAGTATGTCGATGAGCAGATAAAAAATAATCGTGAAATTATTGAATCACTTTTGGATCAAAGAGGCCCCAGTTATTCAAAAGAGACAGACTTATTTTATTACGTTAGTGCAAAATTAAAAAATGATAAAGCACTGGTGCTAAAAGCGATTGCAACAGGGTCTGAGTCCACCTTAGAATTTATTAATCCGAGATTTAGAAAAGATAAAGATATTGTCTTAGCGTCGGTAAAAGCATCTGGCTTTATGCTTGAGTTTGCAGATAAAAGCTTAAAGAAAGATAAAGACGTGGTGATGGCAGCCTTTCAACAGTATCCAGAAAGTATCGCACATGCCGACAAGAGCTTAACAAAAGATAAAAAGTTGATGCTGTCTGTCATTAGCAAAAATGGTAGTTTGTTTAAGTATCTTGATAGCTCATTAAGAGATGATAGAGAGTTAGCTTTAATAGCGGTTAAAAATTCTAATTATGGCTATGAGCATGTCAGTCAACGATTAAAGGATGATAAAGCTTTAGCGCTAATAGCGGTAAATAAATATGGAGGATCATTACGTTATGTGAGTGATCGCCTAAGAAAAGACAATGATGTTGTTCAAGCGGCCATAAATAACAGTGTCTACTCACTGGAATATGCGGATAGTAGCTTTAAGAAGAATCGGCAGTTTATTATGGATGTTGTTGAGAAAGACGGTTCAATGCTAAGCTTTGCTGATAAGAGTTTAAAAGCAGATAGAGCTATCGTATTAACTGCCGTCAGCAATAATGGCGATGCCTTAAAAGAAGCTGTAGAAAGCTTAAGAGATGATAAAGAGATTGTCATTGCAGCGCTTAATAATTCTGCCTATAGTTTGCAATATGCTAGTGATCGTCTTAAAGCAGATAGAAGTATTGTTCAATTATCTATTGAAAAAACAGGCTCGCTTTTAAGTGAAGCTAAGGAAGACTTAAGAACGGATAAGTCGCTTGTACTTAGCGCTATGCAACAGGACAGCTATGCTTTTTATTATGCGGATGAAAGTATAAAATCAGATAAAGCGTTTGTAATAAAGCTACTCAAAGATGGTTTCGATATTTTTAGCATCCTGCCTGAAAATTTGCAGAATGATAGCGATGTACTCGCTTTCAAAGTAGAGCATCCTGATTTATTGGGAATTGACGGGATTTAGTAGAATAGCTCAGCCCGAGATTTAATAGCGTTATTTCTTTATCTTTAATAAATACTTAGTTGATGCTAATGCTGTTCCAAAAGCTCCAATGCCTTCTTTCTTTGGGCAACAATAAACACCATGGTCATCAATATAAGCCTGCGCAGGTGGTTTGGCTGATTTCGTCCAGATTTCATCATAGCTAAATTTGTGTTTATCTAGCCACTCACGAATAGCCGTTTCCATTTTTTCAATATCTTGATTGGTTTTTATTTCTGAAAAACGTGATGTAAGAATCAAAATTTTAGAAAATTCAGATAGCTCGCGAGTGAAGTCAACCGCGCCATCAATCGGTTCGCCAATATCAGTTTTTCCTTTGGTGTAGGTCCGATCAGCTAGGACACCATCAAGGTCAACACAGATGGTTGATTTTCCGGTGCTTTTAAAACGGTTTTTGCGGGTGCTGGCTTTTTTGGGTTTAACAGGTGCTTCTTTTAGAGTAGACCGCCTCGTTTTACGAGGTGTCCGGTCTTGCTCTTTTGCTTTAGGGGGAGGAGGGCCAGGAACAACGCTGAGCATGGCATCAATGGCAGCATGACCGTCAAGCCACGGGTCATCCAGCCAGTCATCTCCGCTCCAAATTTTTCCATAATGTTCACGGGTGTGATGTAAACCGGGCAGGCGAAACCATGAGCCAAGACTGCCTTCTTTAACCTTTTTTGGGAAGGTTTCTGGCTCTTCATCTAGATTATTGCTTTCCCACTGAGTGACAATTTTTTTTGCCAGCATGTAAACGTCTTCGGTGGGGGCAGGCTCTCTAAAGAGCACCCAGAGGTGGTAGCCGCCAGCGCCGTTAGAATCAATTAATAATGGGTCGTAGCCCATTTTCTGGAAATCCCTCCACCATTTAAGTGCACCATTTAGGTTGCGTCGGGCATGGTCTTCGGCAGCGACAGAATTACTATCGTGACAATCAATATCAATGCCTAGCCATTTGCTGGTGGTTTCTTTACTCTTCTCGTGTAGCCCGATAATTTGTGGCTTATGGAAGTGTCGGCTAGCAAAATGACGGGTGAGCTTATCCAGTGTCACCATATCTTCGCCGCGCATGTCTTTGCGTGGCAAAGTCATAGCCTTGTAATCACGCCCTTGTTTGATGCGTTCGCTAGGCGTGAGTACTGAATATTGTCCCCAAACATCGTTGCGGTTAACCAAATGTTCCATTGCCCATTCGGCAAGCTCAGTTGCGCGCTCTTTCCATTCTTCTCCAATTATTTCGTGTTTGGTTGCCATGCTTTGCTTATGACAAAAGTGGTGTGCTACTTCTGTAAGCTTTCAAGATGTTCTCTTAGAATAGTTTTTAGTTTTTCTGGTTCAGCTTTTACCAACTTATAAGCATCTCCATGAAGTAGGGGACATGCACTAGGATTGATGGCGATAATTTGTTTGCAAAGATCTTTTATTTCATCATCTGCACTCATTAGGATAGTGTTTCGAGCAAGAATTTTCATATTCTTCTTCATCGTAATGTGACTATAAAAGATGGCACCAAAAACTAAAATAGTCACAAGAATTGAAACAACTATGCCTGTCATTGTTAATGAATCAATATTCACAATAATTCCTTGCTCTTGAATTAAAACTGTATCTTAACAGAGTGGCTAAAAAAATCTGATAAAACTACCTGCTTTTAGTCTAAGTACTTATTTTTCTGGATAGAAATTATCAAAATAGAAGGTTGGTTTCAACGGGCTTAAGGTAGGTCCGCTCTCATTGTCTTAAGTTTAATTTCGGTCGTCAAGATTTGCCTTATCCTGCTTCGCTATTAATTCAAAGATAGTCGTATCGACAAGGAATGACGGTACGGTAAATGGATTTAATAAAGAATATTTGTTTGGTGTTTGGATGGCTTGTGATATTTCCAGCAACAGCAATGGCACAATTATGGGAAGAGCCACTGCTATTATCTGCAAGAAAACCAAGTCAGCAAATTCAAACCCATCAAAAAGCACGGCAGCTAATTCTAGATGAGCTAGGGATGAAAACACTTCTCAGTGAATCATCAGGTTTGCTACCTTTATCTGCTAGAGCTGAAATAGCTCCATCAGATACTTTTGGAGAAAAACACCTATCTTTGCCTTTATCTAATGGGTCAAGCCTAGATGTTAGGGTTACTTCTGAGCAGCTTCTTCCAACCTCTCTTGCGGATAAATTTAAAGCAATAAAAACATACCGAGTCATTCCTGATAAAAAAATTAGTGCTGGGCGCATAGACTTTGGGCCTAATGGTTTTCATGCCTTGCTTCAAATGCGATCAGGCGATACTTTTTTAATTGATCCTTCGGGGCAACTTGTTAATAGTAAACGTGCCTATGTAAGCTATAAAAAACAGGATCAAGTTCAAAATAAAGAAACAGCATTTTCTTGTGGTGCTAAATCAGACTCAGTTTCATTATTTTCTCAAAGAGCCAGTAAATCATTCGCTAGCACCTCTAAAAGCTTACTCAACTATAAGATTGCTATTGCTGCTACAGGTGAGTACGTTGCCGCAAATGGTGGGACGGTGAGTGGCGCTATGGCGGCAATTGTCACAACAATTAATCGTGTCAATCAGGTGTTTGAACAGGATCTTGGTATTCATTTAAGCTTGGTTAATAATAATGACCAGATAATCTATACCGATGCCGCTTCTGATCCTTTTGATGCAGATAATCAGGATGATTTAATAGCGCAAAATCAAGAAAATACAGATAGAGTCATTGGCTCAGGAAACTACGATTTAGGGCATTTGTTTACCACTAAGGGTGGCGGCTTGGCTGCGATTGCCAGCGTGTGTAATAAATACCGTAAGGCGCAAGGTGTCTCAGGTATTAGTAACCCAGTAAATGATAGTTTTAACCTTGATTTTGTAGCGCATGAGATAGGCCATCAACTTGGGGCAACCCATACATTTAATGGTGTGGAAGGCCTATGTTCTGGCGGCACACGTGAATCAGAAACAGCATTTGAGCCGGGAAGCGGCTCCACCATCATGTCTTATGCTGGATATTGTGGCATTGATAATCTACAGCCGAATACGGATGCGATGCTACATATTGGCAGCATTAATCAAATTCGAGATTTTACAGCGAATGATAGAGGTAACCGCTGTGGAACTCGAAATAGCACCCAAAATTCTCCTCCAACGGTAAGTGCAGGGGTAGATAGGGTAATACCTGCAAACACACCTTTTGAACTCAAGGGAACCGCTAGTGATGCTGATAATGATTTATTGGTGTTTTCTTGGGAGCAACTTGATTCTGGAGAGCGCTCACCAAGTAATCAGGATACTGGAGATAATGCTTTGTTTCGGGTTCATATGCCAAATAATGAGCGTAAACGTAGCTTTCCTCCTATTCAAGACATTGTTAATCATGCCGTTTCAAAAGGAGAGGTGCTACCCATTCAGCAGCGTAAAATGCATTTTGGTTTTGTCGCACAGGATAGTTTTAATGCAGCCCAAAGTGATGAAATGCTAATTGAAGTAGTACGTACAGGGAGTCGTTTTTCCTTAAATATGCCTCGATCTTATTATATTCGAGGAGAAAGTCAGAAAATACACTGGAACACGGCAGGTACCCATCAATCACCGATAAATTGTGATGCTGTTGATGTTTATTTGTCTGCAAATGATGATTATGTTTTTAATCAAGTCTTAGCAAGAAATATCCCTAACACTGGTGAAGCTTGGGTAATGATTCCAGTTGAAGCAAGGCTAACAACAAAGGGTAGATTCAAACTTTCTTGTAGTAATAATGTTTTCTTTGCGGTGTCATACCGGGACTTTGCTATTCTTGACAAGGGCGATATAAAGCCTTTTACCTATACTGATGAAGACCAACCTGAGCAAAACCTAAAAGATAGGTCTTTGGATAAAAATAATGGACTTTCTCTTTCAAATCAGGAGCTTAGTATTTCTGAAGATCAAGATTTGAACGCCGTTGGCGGATCTATAAATTGGTGGCTATTCAGCCTATTATTTATACTAATAAAAAGGTATCGTTGTCGCGACCTTTAGAGTTCCTAATTAATAGAGGTGCTCCTTTACTTCTCGTGAAGGAACTTTCTAATAGGGTGGGGTCATATTAAAAGAGTTATAAAAAGTACACCTCCCCCCTTTTTTGTGATTTTGTACAGCTATTGTTGCACAGCATAATCATCGGGCTAACGACAGGAAGCATTAGTGAATCAATTAATAAGAATCCCCAGAATCCCACATTTAGTGGTCTTAATGAGTTCGCTTTTAATGGCGAGTGTAAACGGAGCCCCGGTTAATACGGGTGCTAGTGCTAATATCTGGACAGATGCTGTTTCAAGCTCAAGTAACCCTGAAGAACTTGAGTTGCAACAAAGATTAACTCCCAATGCACTTGTGGCGAGAGGCTTATATTTAAACCAGACTGCGTTAAAACAACAGTTGTTTGCAGGTGCTTTAAATGCGGCAAGACCAACGAGTGAAAGTTTTAATAACAGCATTACTATTCCCTTGCCAACGGGTGGACAAGTTAACGTAAGCTTGGAGCTAAGTAATGTTATGGCACCGGGCTTAGCCAAACAGTTTCCAGAATTCCAGACTTGGCGAGTTACCGGTCTGGATGACAAACGCATTCATGGACGAGTTGATTTTACCAAGCATGGATTCCATGCCATGCTGATTATGGCTGATGGTGATACGGTATATGTCGAGCCAGACAAAAAATTTGAAAACAACAAATACTTGAGCTTTAGCAAGCGTAGCAATGTAAATAGTTTTAAAACGGATTTTAAATGTGGTGTAAAACAGAATAATGTTTCTGCGTTGCCAAAAAGCACTTTGTTAAAGCGTAATTTAGCCAGATCTGCAAATAAAACAATTCTTTATCGTTTGGCGGTTGCAGCAACGGGGGAATATACCCAGTATCACGGCGGATCAAAGTCTGATGCCTTGAGTGCTATTGTCACCACAATAAATCGCGTTAATGAAATATATGAGCGTGATTTAGGCGTTACCTTTCAATTGGTTGCAGAAGAGCTGGATCTTATTTATACCAACCCCTTTTCGGATCCGTACACAAATAGCGATATCAGTGCTTTAGTTGATGAAAATCTTCTTAACATGAGTAGTAATGGTGTCTTAAGTCGATCTCGATATGATATAGGTCATCTTTTTAGTGCTGGAGATGTTTCTGGTTTATCCGCAGTTGGATCAGTATGTCAATCCACATCAAAAGCTGCAGGTGTAACGGGTGTTGATGACCCCATAGGTGATGCTTTTAGTGTTGATTTTGTTGCCCATGAAATTGGCCATCAATTAGGTGGTACGCATACCTTTAACAGTTATTGCGGAAGCTTTAGTCAGCGTGATGCTGAAACAGCAGTGGAGCCGGGTAGCGGTAGCACGGTCATGTCTTATGCTGGAGTTTGTGGTCATAATAATATACAGCCACACGCTTCTCCTCAGTTTCATGCGGTTAGTATTTCTCAAATGTCAGAATTTGTTCGTAAAGGTGGCGGTAGTAGTTGTGGCTATAGCCAAAATACTTCAAATCAGAACCCTAGCGTGAGTGCAGGCTCTGATTATTCTATTCCAGTCAGTACCGCTTTTACTTTAGTCGCAAGTGGTAGTGACAGCGACGGTGATTCGCTAAGCTATACTTGGGAGCAGATTGATTCTGGTACAGCTAGCGATAAGAATGTAGATTCTGGAGATAATGCAATTTTTAGGAGTCGACCAGCAAGTCATTCTAAGACTCGTACTATTCCTCGACTTAAAGAATTATTTGCTAACACTCCAATTGATGGTGAATATTTGCCTGCCAATGAGCGTAGTGCCACTTTTATCACGACTGCACGTGATGGCAAAGGTGGGGTAGCAACAGATAAAATGGTTTTGAATTTTATAGAAACATCCGGTCGTTTTGGGGTGACTTCACATCGTTCTAATGGAACGCTTTCAAAAGGGGATGAAACCACCGTAAAATGGCAAGTCGCTGGTACGGATAGAAGTCCAATTAATTGCCAAGATGTGGATATCTCTTTAATAGGAGATGATGGTTTTAAACAATCTTTAACCAGCACTGATAATGATGGATCAGCTCAAGTTGTTATTTCTGATGATATTGTTTCAGTAGGTCGAGCAAGATTTATGGTTGCTTGTAGTAATCGCCCATTTTTTGCTATTTCAGAGGGTGATCTTGATATTGATGGGCAGGCTAAAAAGGATGATTCTAAATCAGGTTCGCTGGCTTATATACTTTTGCCATTAGTTTTGCTGGGCTTTTACAGAAGAAGAAAAGGGGAAATAATAAGATGATGAGATTTTTGAGTATTGTATTAATTAGCGCAGTTGTACAAGCTTGCACCGCTGTGCCACCTCCTGAACCCTTTGTTCCGAGAACAAAAAGTAATGAAGCTAGAAATTATTCAGTGGATTCAATTAAACAAAAGCGCGAAACAGAATATGCGCGTAAATTGGCGGCGTTACAAAAGCGTAATCCCGTTAAAGATGCACAAGATTTAGCCTCAGAAAGAAATACATATTTGTGGGTTTATCAATCCGGTCGTGGTGGTCGAACCAAGGCGCCGGGGCTAACGACACAACAGTTGGCAAATGGCCGCTGCCGTTTGCGTCAAATGGATGGTATGGGTGATGCAATCTATGGTGATAATCATTTAAAATATCGCATTGCCAATAGAAGATATGCCAGTCAATTTACCAGAGTTATGTTTCGATATTGTAAATAAATGCTAAAATCCGACGAGTAACAAAACTCGTTTAGCTGGCGTTCAGCTTTCTCATGAGATAATCGGGTAATTACCCCAATATAAAAATAATTCTCATGAAAAAAATAGTTCTTGTAGTAGGATTAGTAGCATCTAGCGCTACATTCTCAGCACCAGTTTCTAATCAGTATTGGCATGATGTTCAGCCTCTTAGCCAGTTACGCCAGTTACAAAAAAGGTCTTTAAGCACTCAATCAACAAGTGATAAGCTTGACTTGAAAAGTAGGCATTTAAGACTTGATGTGGCGGCTTTAAAAGAGAAGCTATTCGCTAAAGAGGGATTATCTAAGCGACCTGGTTATTCATTTGTCAAAACTGAGCTTCCATTGCCAAATGGAAAATTTGTACAAGTTAAGCTGTCAGAATATCAACTATTATCAGCTGAAATGCAGGCACAACATCCAGAATATAAAGCTTGGAAAGTTGAGGGAGTCAGTAATAACGGAATAACGGGTCGGGTTGATTTCACGTCAGCAGGTTTTCACGGCATGTTAGTCATGCCTGATGGTGAAACGGTTTATATTGATCCTGAAAAAAACGCTTCTACAAACTACTATCAAAGCTTTAATAAGCGTGATAATCGCTCACATTTTAAAACTGATTTTAATTGTAGTGTTCATGATGAGCACACTCTTTTTTCAAAGGCTAATCATCTGGATGAACCCTCACAAAATGGCATAAAGCTTTCAGCAAAGAAGCTTGCACAGCAACCAGCATTGAATTTAATAACCTATCGTCTTGCCTTGGCAGGCACAGCCGAGTACACGGCTAGTCAGGGCGGCACAAAAGCTTCTGCCTATGATTCGATGTTTACGACTATCAATCGCGTAAATGAAATTTATCAGCGGGATCTTGGAATAGCGCTTCAATTAGTTAGTGGTGAATCTTTAATTTACACCGATGCACAGAATGATCCATACACAAGTGGTAATGCGAGTTCATTGGTATCTGAAAATATTACCAATGTTAATAACCACTATGGTGCTGATAATTATGATATTGGCCATGTCTTTGACGCTTCTCAAATAGGTGGTTTGGCATACGTTGGGGCAACCTGTTTTGATCAATATAAAGCTGGCGGTGCAACCGGAACAGGAAATCCCAATGGTGAGACCTTTAGCATTGAATATGTGGCCCATGAAATGGGACATCAGTTTGGGGCATCTCATACTTTTAATAGCACCAAAAATGCCTGTAGTGGCGCGAATAGAACCCCTGAGACTGCTGTAGAGCCCGGAAGTGGATCAAGTATTATGTCTTACAGTGGATTATGTGGTTCAGATAATCTGCAATGGGGCTCTGATGCAACATTCCACTATAAAAGCATCACTCAAATTAACAGCTATACCAGAACAGCCAATGGGAATAGCTGTGGCGTGAGCAGTGCATCGGGTAATCAAGCTCCTACAGCTGATGCAGGTCTAAATGGCTATATCCCCGCTAAGACTCCTTTCTTATTAAAAGCAGGAGGCACAATTTCTGGGAGTTCTTTCTCATGGGATCAAATAGATGCGGGTGCCGCTTCGGCCGTTGATGTAGATATGGGGAATAACGCAATTATTAGGCAGTTATTACCTGTTGCTTCTACAGATAGATATATTCCTCGCCTAACGGACCTTTTTAATGGAACAACTACCCTTGGTGAAATATTACCGCAATCCTCTCGTGACTTGAACTTTGCTTTAGTTGCACGTGGCGGTGGAATAGGAACAGATATGAAGAAAATTTCTGTTAAGGATACCGGGCAGAGCTTTAAAGTTTTATCACAAACTGGAGCAGAAACATATGCAACAGGCCAGTCTGTTGATATTTATTGGAATGTGGCCGGAACGAATAATTCCCCAATAAACTGTAGCAGTGTTGATATTAACTTACTCCAAATAACGGGTGAAAAAAACGAGCTTCTGCTAAATACGGTTAATGATGGTACGCAACAAATCATTATTCCTGCAGCGACCCCACTTCTATCGGGTGCTCGTATAATGGTAGCGTGTAGTAATCAACCCTTTTTCCAGATCTCATCAGGCAGCATTACAATTGAACAGGGCACTGGCGACTTAGTCGCCCCTGTAATAACCATTATTGGTGCTGTTTCACCAAGCATTACTCAAGGCTCAAATTACACAGATTTAGGCGCGACGGCGGTTGATGATGTTGATGGTTCAATCACGGTAAAAACAACAGGATCAGTTGATACCAATACACCGGGAAACTATCAAATTAGCTATTCGGCTACTGATTTAGCCGGTAATTCAGCAACTGCAATTCGAAATGTTACCGTTACTCCGGTTGCCGATACACAGGCGCCAGTGATAACACTCAATGGTGCACCAATAATTAATCTTACAGTTGGTGATAATTATGTAGATGCGGGTGCAACTGCTGTTGATAATGTTGATAGCATTGTTTCTGTTACCTCGACTAACAATGTTAATACGGCAGTGGCGGGTGACTATTCGGTTGTTTATCATGCATCTGATATAGCTGGCAATAGTTCCTCAGAAACACGCTTGGTCAAAGTGAAGTCAGTTACTCTCCCTGATACGGTAGCTCCTGTTATCACGCTACGTGGAGAGCCAACAATCAATCTGTTTATTGGCGATAGCTATATAGAACAAGGCGCAACAGCTCTAGATGACCGTGATGGTGCCTTAGCGGTAACCACAACGGGTGTTGTTGATACCAGTAAAGCGGGCGCTTACACCATAAGCTATAGCGCAATGGATCAGGCAAACAACAGCGTATCAGTACAAAGAATGATCACTGTCACTGCTGCCCCTGTGGTTGATACAATTGCTCCAGTGGTTACTCTGTCAGGTAGCACGACAATCAATATCAATGTTGGTGATCGTTATACTGAGCCAGGATTTACAGGAGTAGATGCCGTAGATGGTGAGCTTTTAGTCACGGTTACAGGCAATATTGATACCAGTAAAGCAGGCACATATATCGTCACTTATACATCTACAGATGCCGCAGGAAACAGCACAAGTAAAACACGTACAGTTATCGTTAAAGCTGTTTCAGTAGTAGAACCTGAGACGCCAGCTGTTCCAGACCCCGTGGTAACGGTGACTCCACCGGTAGTAATTGTTCCCAATGATTTAACAGCTGATTCTACGGCACCAGAAATTACCCTAACAGGTGCTACAACCTTAAAATTAAAAGTTGGTGATGACTACGCTGATCCCGGCTTTGCAGGCTTTGATAACAAGGATGGAAAACTAGTCGTTACGGTAAAAGGTGATGTTGATATGAGTAAAGCAGGAACTTATATTGTTACCTATACAGCGACAGATGCGGCTGGAAACACCATTACCAAGAGAAGAACTATCGTCGTCTCTGAGATAAGCACTTCTAGCGGTGATAAGAAAAAAGAATCTTCTGCTAGCGGCGGGTCGGCGAACTATTTATTCTTATTAACGCTACTTTTTATTGCGGGTTCTCGAAGAAGAAAGCTATTTAAGTAGCCTGTACAAAAAGGCAAAAAAGGGGGGAGGTGTACTTTAAGATTATCCCTTGCTTCGACCATACGCATCTCGCTACGCGAGACTCTGCATACTTTTTGGCTCTCGGTGAGCCTAAAAAAGCACCTCCCCCCTTTTTCTTGATTTT